>OY978218.1:21904419-21977656 GCA_963854785.1 Vaccinium vitis-idaea | reverse complement strand
AATTTGGATGGATCTCCTAGGATATATTGTGCTTACAAATGTCCCATATGGCCGAAATTAACTATTTGTGATTTTATCTAATTATCACATGTTAATTTTGGCCTCTTGGAAGAAATCATAGGATAAACTTTGCTTCCTACAATTAGGGTAACCACCTTATCATTTTCAAAATGATGTATTATCTCCTAAATTGTAGGGAATTCGGCTTAGGGATAAATCCGAATTCAAATTAAAAATCTTTTTGGCCAAAATTATTGCCACGTGTTAAAAATTAAAAATTATGGTACAAACATTGCCCCCCTTAAACTCTATTTTTGAAATAAAATGGAGTTTAAAATATGTTATATAAATAATAATGGGGAAAAAGAGTCCGTAGATTCTAGAAGATAATGGCTATAAGAAGACGAAGAGAAGGGGACTCTTTTTACCGTTATCTCCTAACACGTGGCATTATTCAACATTTTGGCCTTGCCCCCCCTTGACCTCTTTGCCCCCCATTGTGTAAAGTTTATACTTGAAGAACTTTGGGCTTAAGGAGGTCTTTGCATGATACCTTAAGGGGTAAAGATTCAGATTTCTTCTAGACATACCGGTACTTCAGCCTTGATTTCTCCTTAAGCAGGTGAGGAAGTTTCTGATTTTCCTTGACTCTATCCCTCCTTAGCCAATTTCATTCCTTGTCTAGTCCCTTGAAGCTTCCTTTTCTAGGGATTTGACAAAGCATTCTTTGGCTATAGGAGTTTTGAATGCTTGACTTTGAATTATTGGCAAGAAGTATGAGGTGTTTCGATCGTCAGGTTCTCCAATTTTCTCTACACTTCGGCCATGGCAAGCCGAATGTGTGTAAATACTGAAGACCTCTTTCTCTTGCCATGTGTGTGGCTGGAGAAAATCTTCTTTTTGTTTCTTGACCACAATTCTTTAAGTCTAGCATTCTTCTTGGGTATTCGTTTGCCCCAAGTTCGGTGTAACTTTGAGTCTTCTTATAAGGGAAACTTCTTCTGATGTAAATAGCTTCCAGATCTCACCAAACCTCCTATCTCCTAAGGAGATGGCGTCAGAATCCTCCCAAAAGAAGGAGAAACGAATTACCCTAGCCCCCTTGCTCAACAGAAGGTGAAGCAAACAAAGAAAAGCGCCTGAAATTACCAACTTCTTTCAAGCAAATTGCGAAACTTGAACTAAAGTTACAACGGTTCGTGGGCCTTGAACAAGGACTTCCACAATTGAAGAAAATTACATAGAAGAAAGAGAGAGAGAGAGAGAAGAGGGAGGGAGAAGAAAGAAGAACGGGGGAGAGGTAGAAGATAGACATAGATAGGAGATAGAAGAAGAATAAGAGGGGATCGATCGGACTAACTGCGAGAGTTAGGAGATAATACTAAATTACTTTGCTGCTGTGAGCGTTGTTGGTGCGTGGACCTTTGCAATGTTGCACAAAGGTTTGTATTTATAGGCATCATTTGCCTATGTGGGATTCAGAAGAATTCGGATCCACATCTTCTGCCCACTTTCTTCAGAAATCTTCTCCAAAGCTGCCAAGTGTCCCTTTGACTCAGTCGTCCCCTTTTATTTGGTGCTGAAATTAACTCCTAGGCCGCCAAGTGTCCCACTACTTCCATAACTACCACAACATGTGCAAAATGTGGGACAACTTGCCATAGCCTCAGCCGTATCTCCTGAAATCTAGGAATCAGTTTACTAACCACTTCCCATAAAAAGTGGTAACTAACTTCTTGGAGGCTTTTAGCCCACGTGGCAATAACTACCCACTTTCCTTGATTTAAGCTTCATGCATTTGAAAGAATGTCTGATGCACTCACCACTCGCCACGTGGCAGAAGCTATTCGTACCAGAAGATATAGTGCTGACATGGCAGAAGATGTCCGTTTCAGAAGATATCATCAGATTTGGCAGAAGATATCCATGATATCTCCCAGCAATTTGGATGGATCTCCTAGGATATATTGTGCTTACAAATGTCCCATATGGCCGAAATTAACTATTTGTGATTTTATCTAATTATCACATGTTAATTTTGGCCTCTTGGAAGAAATCATAGGATAAACTTTGCTTCCTACAATTAGGGTAACCACCTTATCATTTTCAAAATGATGTATTATCTCCTAAATTGTAGGGAATTCGGCTTAGGGATAAATCCGAATTCAAATTAAAAATCTTTTTGGCCAAAATTATTGCCACGTGTTAAAAATTAAAAATTATGGTACAAACATTGCCCCCCTTAAACTCTATTTTTGAAATAAAATGGAGTTTAAAATATGTTATATAAATAATAATGGGGAAAAAAGAGTCCGTAGATTCTAGAAGATAATGGCTATAAGAAGACGAAGAGAAGGGGACTCTTTTTACCGTTATCTCCTAACACGTGGCATTATTCAACATTTTGGCCTTGCCCCCCCTTGACCTCTTTGCCCCCCATTGTGTAAAGTTTATACTTGAAGAACTTTGGGCTTAAGGAGGTCTTTGCATGATACCTTAAGGGGTAAAGATTCAGATTTCTTCTAGACATACCGGTACTTCAGCCTTGATTTCTCCTTAAGCAGGTGAGGAAGTTTCTGATTTTCCTTGACTCTATCCCTCCTTAGCCAATTTCATTCCTTGTCTAGTCCCTTGAAGCTTCCTTTTCTAGGGATTTGACAAAGCATTCTTTGGCTATAGGAGTTTTGAATGCTTGACTTTGAATTATTGGCAAGAAGTATGAGGTGTTTCGATCGTCAGGTTCTCCAATTTTCTCTACACTTCGGCCATGGCAAGCCGAATGTGTGTAAATACTGAAGACCTCTTTCTCTTGCCATGTGTGTGGCTGGAGAAAATCTTCTTTTTGTTTCTTGACCACAATTCTTTAAGTCTAGCATTCTTCTTGGGTATTCGTTGCCCAAGTTCGGTGTAACTTTGAGTCTTCTTATAAGGGAAACTTCTTCTGATGTAAATAGCTTCCAGATCTCACCAAACCTCCTATCTCCTAAGGAGATGGCGTCAGAATCCTCCCAAAAGAAGGAGAAACGAATTACCCTAGCCCCCTTGCTCAACAGAAGGTGAAGCAAACAAAGAAAAGCGCCTGAAATTACCAACTTCTTTCAAGCAAATTGCGAAACTTGAACTAAAGTTACAACGGTTCGTGGGCCTTGAACAAGGACTTCCACAATTGAAGAAAATTACATAGAAGAAAGAGAGAGAGAGAGAGAAGAGGAGGGAGAAGAAAGAAGAACGGGGGAGAGGTAGAAGATAGACATAGATAGGAGATAGAAGAAGAATAAGAGGGGATCGATCGACTAACTGCGAGAGTTAGGAGATAATACTAAATTACTTTGCTGCTGTGAGCGTTGTTGGTGCGTGGACCTTTGCAATGTTGCACAAAGGTTTGTATTTATAGGCATCATTTGCCTATGTGGGATTCAGAAGAATTCGGATCCACATCTTCTGCCCACTTTCTTCAGAAATCTTCTCCAAAGCTGCCAAGTGTCCCTTTGACTCAGTCGTCCCCTTTTATTTGGTGCTGAAATTAACTCCTAGGCCGCCAAGTGTCCCACTACTTCCATAACTACCACAACATGTGCAAAATGTGGGACAACTTGCCATAGCCTCAGCCGTATCTCCTGAAATCTAGGAATCAGTTTACTAACCACTTCCCATAAAAAGTGGTAACTAACTTCTTGGAGGCTTTTAGCCCACGTGGCAATAACTACCCACTTTCCTTGATTTAAGCTTCATGCATTTGAAAGAATGTCTGATGCACTCACCACTCGCCACGTGGCAGAAGCTATTCGTACCAGAAGATATAGTGCTGACATGGCAGAAGATGTCCGTTTCAGAAGATATCATCAGATTTGGCAGAAGATATCCATGATATCTCCCAGCAATTTGGATGGATCTCCTAGGATATATTGTGCTTACAAATGTCCCATATGGCCGAAATTAACTATTTGTGATTTTATCTAATTATCACATGTTAATTTTGGCCTCTTGGAAGAAATCATAGGATAAACTTTGCTTCCTACAATTAGGGTAACCACCTTATCATTTTCAAAATGATGTATTATCTCCTAAATTGTAGGGAATTCGGCTTAGGGATAAATCCGAATTCAAATTAAAAATCTTTTTGGCCAAAATTATTGCCACGTGTTAAAAATTAAAAATTATGGTACAAACATTGCCCCCCTTAAACTCTATTTTTGAAATAAAATGGAGTTTAAAATATGTTATATAAATAATAATGGGGAAAAAGAGTCCGTAGATTCTAGAAGATAATGGCTATAAGAAGACGAAGAGAAGGGGACTCTTTTTACCGTTATCTCCTAACACGTGGCATTATTCAACATTTTGGCCTTGCCCCCCCTTGACCTCTTTGCCCCCCATTGTGTAAAGTTTATACTTGAAGAACTTTGGGCTTAAGGAGGTCTTTGCATGATACCTTAAGGGGTAAAGATTCAGATTTCTTCTAGACATACCGGTACTTCAGCCTTGATTTCTCCTTAAGCAGGTGAGGAAGTTTCTGATTTTCCTTGACTCTATCCCTCCTTAGCCAATTTCATTCCTTGTCTAGTCCCTTGAAGCTTCCTTTTCTAGGGATTTGACAAAGCATTCTTTGGCTATAGGAGTTTTGAATGCTTGACTTTGAATTATTGGCAAGAAGTATGAGGTGTTTCGATCGTCAGGTTCTCCAATTTTCTCTACACTTCGGCCATGGCAAGCCGAATGTGTGTAAATACTGAAGACCTCTTTCTCTTGCCATGTGTGTGGCTGGAGAAAATCTTCTTTTTGTTTCTTGACCACAATTCTTTAAGTCTAGCATTCTTCTTGGGTATTCGTTGCCCAAGTTCGGTGTAACTTTGAGTCTTCTTATAAGGGAAACTTCTTCTGATGTAAATAGCTTCCAGATCTCACCAAACCTCCTATCTCCTAAGGAGATGGCGTCAGAATCCTCCCAAAAGAAGGAGAAACGAATTACCCTAGCCCCCTTGCTCAACAGAAGGTGAAGCAAACAAAGAAAAGCGCCTGAAATTACCAACTTCTTTCAAGCAAATTGCGAAACTTGAACTAAAGTTACAACGGTTCGTGGGCCTTGAACAAGGACTTCCACAATTGAAGAAAATTACATAGAAGAAAGAGAGAGAGAGAGAGAAGAGGAGGGAGAAGAAAGAAGAACGGGGGAGAGGTAGAAGATAGACATAGATAGGAGATAGAAGAAGAATAAGAGGGGATCGATCGACTAACTGCGAGAGTTAGGAGATAATACTAAATTACTTTGCTGCTGTGAGCGTTGTTGGTGCGTGGACCTTTGCAATGTTGCACAAAGGTTTGTATTTATAGGCATCATTTGCCTATGTGGGATTCAGAAGAATTCGGATCCACATCTTCTGCCCACTTTCTTCAGAAATCTTCTCCAAAGCTGCCAAGTGTCCCTTTGACTCAGTCGTCCCCTTTTATTTGGTGCTGAAATTAACTCCTAGGCCGCCAAGTGTCCCACTACTTCCATAACTACCACAACATGTGCAAAATGTGGGACAACTTGCCATAGCCTCAGCCGTATCTCCTGAAATCTAGGAATCAGTTTACTAACCACTTCCCATAAAAAGTGGTAACTAACTTCTTGGAGGCTTTTAGCCCACGTGGCAATAACTACCCACTTTCCTTGATTTAAGCTTCATGCATTTGAAAGAATGTCTGATGCACTCACCACTCGCCACGTGGCAGAAGCTATTCGTACCAGAAGATATAGTGCTGACATGGCAGAAGATGTCCGTTTCAGAAGATATCATCAGATTTGGCAGAAGATATCCATGATATCTCCCAGCAATTTGGATGGATCTCCTAGGATATATTGTGCTTACAAATGTCCCATATGGCCGAAATTAACTATTTGTGATTTTATCTAATTATCACATGTTAATTTTGGCCTCTTGGAAGAAATCATAGGATAAACTTTGCTTCCTACAATTAGGGTAACCACCTTATCATTTTCAAAATGATGTATTATCTCCTAAATTGTAGGGAATTCGGCTTAGGGATAAATCCGAATTCAAATTAAAAATCTTTTTGGCCAAAATTATTGCCACGTGTTAAAAATTAAAAATTATGGTACAAACATTGCCCCCCTTAAACTCTATTTTTGAAATAAAATGGAGTTTAAAATATGTTATATAAATAATAATGGGGAAAAAGAGTCCGTAGATTCTAGAAGATAATGGCTATAAGAAGACGAAGAGAAGGGGACTCTTTTTACCGTTATCTCCTAACACGTGGCATTATTCAACATTTTGGCCTTGCCCCCCCTTGACCTCTTTGCCCCCCATTGTGTAAAGTTTATACTTGAAGAACTTTGGGCTTAAGGAGGTCTTTGCATGATACCTTAAGGGGTAAAGATTCAGATTTCTTCTAGACATACCGGTACTTCAGCCTTGATTTCTCCTTAAGCAGGTGAGGAAGTTTCTGATTTTCCTTGACTCTATCCCTCCTTAGCCAATTTCATTCCTTGTCTAGTCCCTTGAAGCTTCCTTTTCTAGGGATTTGACAAAGCATTCTTTGGCTATAGGAGTTTTGAATGCTTGACTTTGAATTATTGGCAAGAAGTATGAGGTGTTTCGATCGTCAGGTTCTCCAATTTTCTCTACACTTCGGCCATGGCAAGCCGAATGTGTGTAAATACTGAAGACCTCTTTCTCTTGCCATGTGTGTGGCTGGAGAAAATCTTCTTTTTGTTTCTTGACCACAATTCTTTAAGTCTAGCATTCTTCTTGGGTATTCGTTGCCCAAGTTCGGTGTAACTTTGAGTCTTCTTATAAGGGAAACTTCTTCTGATGTAAATAGCTTCCAGATCTCACCAAACCTCCTATCTCCTAAGGAGATGGCGTCAGAATCCTCCCAAAAGAAGGAGAAACGAATTACCCTAGCCCCCTTGCTCAACAGAAGGTGAAGCAAACAAAGAAAAGCGCCTGAAATTACCAACTTCTTTCAAGCAAATTGCGAAACTTGAACTAAAGTTACAACGGTTCGTGGGCCTTGAACAAGGACTTCCACAATTGAAGAAAATTACATAGAAGAAAGAGAGAGAGAGAGAGAAGAGGAGGGAGAAGAAAGAAGAACGGGGGAGAGGTAGAAGATAGACATAGATAGGAGATAGAAGAAGAATAAGAGGGGATCGATCGACTAACTGCGAGAGTTAGGAGATAATACTAAATTACTTTGCTGCTGTGAGCGTTGTTGGTGCGTGGACCTTTGCAATGTTGCACAAAGGTTTGTATTTATAGGCATCATTTGCCTATGTGGGATTCAGAAGAATTCGGATCCACATCTTCTGCCCACTTTCTTCAGAAATCTTCTCCAAAGCTGCCAAGTGTCCCTTTGACTCAGTCGTCCCCTTTTATTTGGTGCTGAAATTAACTCCTAGGCCGCCAAGTGTCCCACTACTTCCATAACTACCACAACATGTGCAAAATGTGGGACAACTTGCCATAGCCTCAGCCGTATCTCCTGAAATCTAGGAATCAGTTTACTAACCACTTCCCATAAAAAGTGGTAACTAACTTCTTGGAGGCTTTTAGCCCACGTGGCAATAACTACCCACTTTCCTTGATTTAAGCTTCATGCATTTGAAAGAATGTCTGATGCACTCACCACTCGCCACGTGGCAGAAGCTATTCGTACCAGAAGATATAGTGCTGACATGGCAGAAGATGTCCGTTTCAGAAGATATCATCAGATTTGGCAGAAGATATCCATGATATCTCCCAGCAATTTGGATGGATCTCCTAGGATATATTGTGCTTACAAATGTCCCATATGGCCGAAATTAACTATTTGTGATTTTATCTAATTATCACATGTTAATTTTGGCCTCTTGGAAGAAATCATAGGATAAACTTTGCTTCCTACAATTAGGGTAACCACCTTATCATTTTCAAAATGATGTATTATCTCCTAAATTGTAGGGAATTCGGCTTAGGGATAAATCCGAATTCAAATTAAAAATCTTTTTGGCCAAAATTATTGCCACGTGTTAAAAATTAAAAATTATGGTACAAACATTGCCCCCCTTAAACTCTATTTTTGAAATAAAATGGAGTTTAAAATATGTTATATAAATAATAATGGGGAAAAAGAGTCCGTAGATTCTAGAAGATAATGGCTATAAGAAGACGAAGAGAAGGGGACTCTTTTTACCGTTATCTCCTAACACGTGGCATTATTCAACATTTTGGCCTTGCCCCCCCTTGACCTCTTTGCCCCCCATTGTGTAAAGTTTATACTTGAAGAACTTTGGGCTTAAGGAGGTCTTTGCATGATACCTTAAGGGGTAAAGATTCAGATTTCTTCTAGACATACCGGTACTTCAGCCTTGATTTCTCCTTAAGCAGGTGAGGAAGTTTCTGATTTTCCTTGACTCTATCCCTCCTTAGCCAATTTCATTCCTTGTCTAGTCCCTTGAAGCTTCCTTTTCTAGGGATTTGACAAAGCATTCTTTGGCTATAGGAGTTTTGAATGCTTGACTTTGAATTATTGGCAAGAAGTATGAGGTGTTTCGATCGTCAGGTTCTCCAATTTTCTCTACACTTCGGCCATGGCAAGCCGAATGTGTGTAAATACTGAAGACCTCTTTCTCTTGCCATGTGTGTGGCTGGAGAAAATCTTCTTTTTGTTTCTTGACCACAATTCTTTAAGTCTAGCATTCTTCTTGGGTATTCGTTGCCCAAGTTCGGTGTAACTTTGAGTCTTCTTATAAGGGAAACTTCTTCTGATGTAAATAGCTTCCAGATCTCACCAAACCTCCTATCTCCTAAGGAGATGGCGTCAGAATCCTCCCAAAAGAAGGAGAAACGAATTACCCTAGCCCCCTTGCTCAACAGAAGGTGAAGCAAACAAAGAAAAGCGCCTGAAATTACCAACTTCTTTCAAGCAAATTGCGAAACTTGAACTAAAGTTACAACGGTTCGTGGGCCTTGAACAAGGACTTCCACAATTGAAGAAAATTACATAGAAGAAAGAGAGAGAGAGAGAGAAGAGGAGGGAGAAGAAAGAAGAACGGGGGAGAGGTAGAAGATAGACATAGATAGGAGATAGAAGAAGAATAAGAGGGGATCGATCGACTAACTGCGAGAGTTAGGAGATAATACTAAATTACTTTGCTGCTGTGAGCGTTGTTGGTGCGTGGACCTTTGCAATGTTGCACAAAGGTTTGTATTTATAGGCATCATTTGCCTATGTGGGATTCAGAAGAATTCGGATCCACATCTTCTGCCCACTTTCTTCAGAAATCTTCTCCAAAGCTGCCAAGTGTCCCTTTGACTCAGTCGTCCCCTTTTATTTGGTGCTGAAATTAACTCCTAGGCCGCCAAGTGTCCCACTACTTCCATAACTACCACAACATGTGCAAAATGTGGGACAACTTGCCATAGCCTCAGCCGTATCTCCTAAAATCTAGGAATCAGTTTACTAACCACTTCCCATAAAAAGTGGTAACTAACTTCTTGGAGGCTTTTAGCCCACGTGGCAATAACTACCCACTTTCCTTGATTTAAGCTTCATGCATTTGAAAGAATGTCTGATGCACTCACCACTCGCCACGTGGCAGAAGCTATTCGTACCAGAAGATATAGTGCTGACATGGCAGAAGATGTCCGTTTCAGAAGATATCATCAGATTTGGCAGAAGATATCCATGATATCTCCCAGCAATTTGGATGGATCTCCTAGGATATATTGTGCTTACAAATGTCCCATATGGCCGAAATTAACTATTTGTGATTTTATCTAATTATCACATGTTAATTTTGGCCTCTTGGAAGAAATCATAGGATAAACTTTGCTTCCTACAATTAGGGTAACCACCTTATCATTTTCAAAATGATGTATTATCTCCTAAATTGTAGGGAATTCGGCTTAGGGATAAATCCGAATTCAAATTAAAAATCTTTTTGGCCAAAATTATTGCCACGTGTTAAAAATTAAAAATTATGGTACAAACATTGCCCCCCTTAAACTCTATTTTTGAAATAAAATGGAGTTTAAAATATGTTATATAAATAATAATGGGGAAAAAGAGTCCGTAGATTCTAGAAGATAATGGCTATAAGAAGACGAAGAGAAGGGGACTCTTTTTACCGTTATCTCCTAACACGTGGCATTATTCAACATTTTGGCCTTGCCCCCCCTTGACCTCTTTGCCCCCCATTGTGTAAAGTTTATACTTGAAGAACTTTGGGCTTAAGGAGGTCTTTGCATGATACCTTAAGGGGTAAAGATTCAGATTTCTTCTAGACATACCGGTACTTCAGCCTTGATTTCTCCTTAAGCAGGTGAGGAAGTTTCTGATTTTCCTTGACTCTATCCCTCCTTAGCCAATTTCATTCCTTGTCTAGTCCCTTGAAGCTTCCTTTTCTAGGGATTTGACAAAGCATTCTTTGGCTATAGGAGTTTTGAATGCTTGACTTTGAATTATTGGCAAGAAGTATGAGGTGTTTCGATCGTCAGGTTCTCCAATTTTCTCTACACTTCGGCCATGGCAAGCCGAATGTGTGTAAATACTGAAGACCTCTTTCTCTTGCCATGTGTGTGGCTGGAGAAAATCTTCTTTTTGTTTCTTGACCACAATTCTTTAAGTCTAGCATTCTTCTTGGGTATTCGTTGCCCAAGTTCGGTGTAACTTTGAGTCTTCTTATAAGGGAAACTTCTTCTGATGTAAATAGCTTCCAGATCTCACCAAACCTCCTATCTCCTAAGGAGATGGCGTCAGAATCCTCCCAAAAGAAGGAGAAACGAATTACCCTAACCGGATGTACAGCCTACAAGGGGCATACCCCAGGGAGGACAAAGAGAAAAAGGAAATGAAAACCAACACATCCCGTTGGAGAGGAATGCCATAGCAAATAGTACAAGAAGCAAAGTATTCTAATGATGTTTCAAACCCATCTATCAGAGGAGAGAGAAACACCACAAAAAAGGACCTTGGAATAGGACCTTGGGGTAGGTCCTTAAACATGAGACTTGAGCATGAGACATGAAGCTTGAAGTAGGACTTGGAGTAACTTGGAATAGGACCTAGAACATACAACTTGAACATGAACTTGATGCTTGAAGCTTGCTTATGGTACTTGATGCTTGGGATGGGCCTTTGCAACTGCAAACTGCTGCTGTAACACCAAGTACACAGACTGCTGCTGCTGTTGCATGCATCAACTGCAGCACTGATCTGCTACAGTCTGCTGCAACCTGTTGTTAGTAGCTGCTGCTGCAGCAACAGAGGTGGTTTTGGAGGAATTTGAGCAGCATAATGGCTGCTCTTTACAATCCCATAAAATCAGATGTCTGCCCAGAGTTTGGCAGCCCATAAATACATAGTTTCATACAAAATAAGCCACAAATGCTGACTTAGAAGAAGACTAGAAATAGGGAGGAAATGCCCCCTCCCAGAAGGGACTAATACATGCCATGGGACAGCCCCCCAAGGCTAGGCCAGAGATCTCAACCTAATGGATGCTGATCAGACACACAGCAGTCCAGATGAAACCACACAATTCTAAGCAATTTAACAATCATGTCCACTGGATCTCTGGAAAATTTGGGCAGCATCTCCTTTGCAACAGGTAAGTAACACAGCAATTTCTCAAGCAGATAAGAAGCAAGTAACTATAGCAACAACCCTTGCTATAGTTTAACATGAAAGTTAAATTGCTAGCAAGTAAAAATGTAGGATGCAACAGCCCTTGCAACCCACTAATGAGCATAATCTAAATGCAAGCAAGCAAGCAAATATCTATAGCAACAACCCTTGCTATAGATTAACATGAAGTTCAAGTAAAATGCATGATTACCTGGAGAATTAGCACAACAATTGGAGCATACATAGCTCATGCAGGACAGAGTTGCCCTTACTGCAGGCAAACAGCAACCTGAATCTGATCTGCTTCTAACCAGCAACCAGCAGCCAGCAAATACAGGGGCAGCAGCAGTAACTGCTAAACTTCAGTCAATATCACTTTGATGGAGACCTCACTGACTGAACCCCTTTGGATTACCTGCACTGTACTAGCATTAGATTATTCCCCACTTAGTTAACAGCCACTGAGATTGATGTCCTTGAGGTAGATTACCCAAGGACATCAATCTGTATCTCACCATTGAATGAATTTTGTTGACCACACTAGGTCTTGAGCAAGTTACATTTTGGAATTTTCGAACATTTCTTTCAAGCCATAATTGATAGATTGTAACAGTGAAAATAAGCTTGGTGATCAAGTTTTTAAGTGATTTACCTCTGAGACTTGAGACTTGATTGATCCAATTGGCCCAAGACCTTGAGGGCCAATTAACATTTATGTGTGTAAGAATGTCAGTCCATACTTGTGAAGTAAATGGACAATTGAAAAATAGATGATCATGTGACTCTATACCATGACAAAAACTACAACAAGAAACAGGAATAGTGCCAAACAGAACTAGCCTATCACCCGTATATAGCCTATTATGGATAGCAAGCCAAGTGATCATGCTACATTTTGGGATATGGCCAGAAAACCATATGCTAGAATGCCAAGGCACTTTGGGATAATGCAATCTTATTTCATCCCATAGTGAAGAAACGGTGAATTCCCCATTAGAGTTAAGTAACCATTTGTGATGGTCCTCAAGCTCATGATTAGGACTGGGAACAGAGCTCATAGCATCCCGGAGCTCATTGAGCTCAAGGGTCTGGGTAATGGGAAGACACCATCTGGAATTCCTAATAATTGCACTCACAGTGGCAACTTTGGTGAGTCCAGAATCATAAATGACTCTATGACCAAACTTAAGGGCGAGGGGCCCAAGGGGATGCCAATTGTCAGATATTTTTGCTTATCTGCCTCAATCATACTGATTGAAGGCATCACCTATATCAATCTCTCACGAGATTCACTCAAATACAGCAACCACAAAAGGGGATCTGTCCAAGGTTCACTTCTTATTCAAGCCAATCGTTCAAAATCTGCCAAGGTTATGGAGGTTATTCAAGGGCTGGTTAATCAAAGGTCGTCCCCACTCTCTCAAAAGCAATACCATTATTCTGATGGTGCCCAAAACGTGGAGTTCAAGCCCACATTTGTTGTGGGGTTCACTCATGGAGTTCATCCTGTTGGTGGTCATCTCTCCAACCTCAATGGGGTTATGGGGTCCAGCACTCGTCATACATTTATGGGCATTTCTGTCCATTCACAAAGCTTCAGACATGGAGCTTCAGCCATGGGTTCACGCTAGCATGGGTTCCTCTCCGGGTGAGTTCATGCATTATAGTTCTGGAACTCTAGATCTAGCACAGCCGCTTTCTTCCTAGCGTATCAGTTCTCCTCCTCTATGTGTCGTTGGTGTCACGGAGGAGGAGGTAATGCCATTGTGGATCCTGGCGTCATAGGTAAGTCTATGGCAGTATTAGATCTGGCTCCTCACTTCTGTTGTGAACTTATTTTCTCGGAATCCATGTGCTCTTTATTTTTCGGGGCTGTTATACTTTAATTCTGGGCATGTAATCGGTTGATGTCTAGACAATGTTGTGCATTCTGGGTTTAAATCTGAGGTAGAAGACCTCTGGTTCTACACACCTTCCTGGGGAAGAAGATGGTGGGGCCCACGTTCACAATGTGGACCACAAATGAGTACAAGGCAAATTACCCGCAAAGTGTTCATCACGTGGGCGCAGCTCATTTTACTCGGTCAAATCTCCAAATTCAACTCAATTGTCCAATCGGGACAGCTCTAAAGGCAGTGGGGTCCATTATTCACGTAAAGGCTAATGCCCAAGTGTATTGATATTGGACCACAGCTGTACCACATTACATTCGATTCAAGATAGTTGGCTGGGCCCACTTTCGGTTGTGAGCCAACTACACCGTTTGACCAAAAGGAAGTAGCTCAAAAAGTGGTTTAAATCAACGTGGTCCTAGAGTTATTCTAGCTGTACCGCAATATATATTTTGGCAGAATACATACTATATAATCTGTGTTGACCAGTCAAAGATGGTGTGACTGGGCAAATGCTAAATCTGGGAAGGTGGTTTACTCCGTGGGCCCACCTTGGTTTACGGAAAATAGGGAGGTCAATATTGGCTTAGCTGGCTCACTTCTGGCGCATGGTGCAAAAGTCAAGCGGGGTTCTCAAAATGGGGGGCTGTCAAGTGGGGCTTTGTGCCCGGAAATCAAAACACGCATAGTGGGTTCTGCCCCACCATCAATTGGTGTTGTCCAATCAACGCATCGGCACTTTCGTAGTGGGGCCCAGGTCCTTCTCTTAATAGATTTTGTACTGCTTTAAGCTAATTTACACATTCCAGCGGGTTGTGCTGGTCCTCATATTTTCCCACCCCGGCGGGTTGTGCCGGGGAGTACGCAATTTTCTTTTCTTTATTTTTATTTTGTCCTCCTGGGGTATGCCCCTTGTAGGCTGTACATTCGCTTAACCCCTTTTAATTTCAAGCTAAATTTAAATATTAAAAAAAATAATATATATATAATATATAACTTTAATGTGGGATTGAACAAGAGGCCTAAGATTTAGCGCAACTTTCTCCAAACCCAAGAGGGAGAACTAGGCATCTTAACTTCCCAAAAGTTCCTCCCCTTTAATAAATATGATTTAACCCACTGGCACCACATAGATTGTTCCCCACCAGAGATAAGGAACCAAATATGCTTGGCAATTGCAGCCTTATTCCATACAATGATGGATTTGAAACCTAACCCTCCTTCCTGTTTAGGGCAGCATAAATGTTCCCATGAGACTTTAGCCCCAGTCCTTTTGAGGTCGGGGCCAGACCATAGGAAAGACCTAAGAGTGGCTTCAACCTCCTTGATGACTTTCTTAGGAAGTATAAAGAGGGAGGACCAATATGTTTGCATTGAGAAAAGGACATTCTTAATCAACTGGATCCTACCAGCATAAGTAAGGTCCCTGTTTGTCCAGGTCTTGGTTCTAGAAGTGATTTTATCAATCATATGTTTACAATCCATGTACCTTAACTTGGAGGATAACAGAGGGACCCCCAAGTATCTAACAGGTAATGTGCCTTCCTTAAAGTCTAACAATTGTAGGATCTCAATTCTGGTAGAGTGTTGTACACCAGAGAAGAAGATACTACTCTTTCCAGGACTAGGGGATAGTCCAGATAGTGATTCAAATTCACTTAAGGAGTTTTGTATATGTTTCACTGAGTTTACATCACCTTTGCAAAAAAGCATAAGGTCGTCTGCAAAACACAGATTGATAATCTTAGGTTGATTGCATCTCCAGTGAAATTTAAAGTCGGGCTCATTGGATTTCTCTTTTAAGATGCAAGTGAGAACCTCCATGACTATTACAAAAAGGTAGGATGAGAGTGGATCACCCTGTCTAAGGCCTCTAGCACCCTTAAAGTTGCCTGTCGGGTCACCATTAATATTCAATGCATAGTTAGCTGTGGTGACACACGCCTTTAACCATGTGATCATTTTGGGATGGAAATTCATACAAGTCAGAGTATCCCATAGAAACTCCCACCTGACGTTGTCATAAGCTTTCATAATGTCTACCTTCATGGTGCATTTGGGAGTGGAGGTGGACCTATGATACCCATGCATGATCTCCTGAGTGAGGAATATATTATCTGCAATTCTCCTGCCCTTAACAAATCCAGACTGAACTGGATCAATAAGATCAGGGAGAACACTTTGGATTCTCCTGGCAAGAATCTTGGCAATGCATTTATAAATGACATTGCAGCATGATATAGGCCTATAATCACCCACTCTGGAAGGGTTAGGGACCTTAGGTACAAGAGCCACAATGGTGGCATTGGCTCTACTCAAGAGCTTACCAGACTTGAAGAAATTCCTAATGGCTGCAGTAACCTCATGTCCAACTATGTGCCAAGCTTTTTGGAAAAACCTAGCATTATAGCCATCAGGGCCAGGGGCCTTGTGTGGGTTGAGACCCATGAACATATCCTTAATCTCAGTGTTGGATACATCATGGACCATGTGTATACTTTGAACCGTGGTGAGTCTTTTAGTAATGAGTTGATTGATCCTATCGTACCCAGCATAAGGGGTACTGTGAGGTTTACCAAGTAAACCAGAGTAGAAACTGACAAAGGCATCTTTGATCACTTTCATATCATGTGTAGTGCTAGAATCACTCAAAACCAGACTTGTAATTTTACTTCTGTTCCTATTATTGTTGACTGACTTGAAGAAGAATGAGGTGCTTTGATCGCCAAGCTTGAGCCATTGGATCCTGGATTTCTGTCTAGCTAAGCTTTCCTCAGCTCTAGAGAGAGTGAGAAACTGTTTGTAGACCAATTTTTCTTCCAATTGATTAGCAATATTTGAAGGGTCAGCACCAAGCATGACCTGAAGAGCATCAAGGTGGTATTTAATGGTAGAAACCCTACCAGAGATACTACTAAAATCTCTGTGATTCAACTCCTTAAGGTCAGTTTGTAACCTTTTGAGTTTTTCAGTAAGACTGTACATAGGGTTTCCAATAATTATCTGCCTCCAAACCTTTTGGACAATTGGGAGGAAAGAAGGGTGATCTGCTAGGAAGTCAAAGAACCTAAAAGGTCTCTTAGGAGGCTTAGGGGGAGGATTAATATGCACAACTGCAGGTGAGTGATCAGAGATCCCAGGAGTGGGGAAAAAAGCTGATGAGAACGCGTGTGTTCTAATCCAAGTATCGTTTACAAGGACTCTATCAAGTTTGGTGGAGATATGATGAGGAGGATCTTGCCTATTGGACCAGGTAAATAGGCAACCAGAGTATCTCAGATCATCAACTTCACAAGAGTATATGCATTTGTTAAGATCATCCATGTGGGGGGACCAATGGATAGCCCCCCCAACTTTTTCCATAGGTTTCCTAATTGCATTAAAGTCTCCTAAGATAACCCATGGTTCATTGGTCTTTAACCTGGACAAATCATTCCAGAGCTCAAGTCTGTCATTATGATCATTGGCGCCATAGACAAAGGTAGCCACAAAATTATATCCATCATTAGAATGCACCTCACAATGCATAAGTTGACTAGTCATATGGAGAACCTTCACATCAAGGATGTGAGGATTCCAGCAAATTAGGATTCTCCCAATAGGGGCATGGGTAGAATTCTGAACATGCTTCCAGTGAGGGCAGATAACCCTCATGATTTTATCAATATTAGGTTCCTTTATTTTATGTTCAATCAACCCCATCAGAGATAAATCATTGTTTTTTACAAAAAGTTTGGCCGCTTTTTGCTTGAGAGGATCATTCAAACCTCTCAAGTTCCAAAAACCAAAATGCAACTGAAATTGGGAACTAAGCATAGAAAAGATTAATAAAGACAACAGTAATATAAATGCAAAGTATAAAAGGTAAGGATACTGCCCAAAAGGATATAGCAAGGTTTACTGCCCCTTAGAAGGGTCAGGTCTCCAAAATCTGCCTTTCTTCTTGTTCTTATTCTTCTTTGAGTTGCTCCCTGCAGCTTGTGGGAAGGAGGGTTTGGGGGAGTTTGACGTAGCTTGAGTGGGAGGAGCTTGCTTAATAGTGGGAGTCTGAGAGTGAACTTCAGAGCCCTTTGGGAGGGGCAGTGCATCTGCCAGAATCTCATCACAATCCTCAATAGAGTCATCACCTTCACTTGTGATGATTGGAAATTGTATTACTCCCTTTTCCTCCATCATAATACCACTAGTGGCTGCTGGTTTAGGAGGCTGTGAAGAAGGATCTACAACTCTGGTCACAGCATCCAGAGCAGTACTACCTCCCTCATCCAAAGCCATTTGGACCTGATGTTGTACTATAGAATCCTTGTTGGCAATGTTAATGTTTCCAACTGTATGCCAAGACTCATCTGTATGAGTAGGAGCAGGAGCTGGAGCTGGAGCTGGCTTAGGATTGCACTTATGACCAAACACTTTACAAGCAGAGCACTGGGGGGGGGGGGGGATCCACTGATATTCCACCCTAACTGTAACAGCTTCCCCATTAGACTTCACCACTATTACATCCGGAAGATCATCATCTGCGGAAATCTCTACACAGACCCTCGCAAAGTCCAGTCTTTTCTTATTAGCTGTAGCTTCATCCACATGGATAGGTCTACCAATTGAGCTGGCTATACGACTAAAACCAGCTTCAGTCCAGCATTCCAGAGGAAGCTTATGTAACTTGACCCAAGCTGGAATTGAAGAAGGATGCTTAGTTGTTGGAACTAACATCCTTTTCCAATCAGTAAGGACCAAGTAGCGCCGAGAGAAGAAATAGGGGCCTCCTTCAAGTACCTGCAACTTAGTAGATTCATCTCTGAATTCAAAGAAAAAGCAATTCCCAACCTGTTTAATAGAATTGGGAGCATTGTCTTTCCACACAGAACGCGCAGTAGCACATAAAAGGTTGTATGGCATTTTGCCATCTAGAAAATATCCAACCAAACAATGATCCCATGAGCTAGAATCAACCTCCGAATCGTCTAACTCCACCACAGGTTCCTTACCTTGCCGCATATCCGGAAAATGCTCAAGCTTCAATGTTTTAGATGGAGCTTGGGCTTTAAATAGAGATGCCCAATTTTGGTTTTTACCTGGGTTTTTCGGCATAGCTGGTTTTGCAGGGAGCTCCTGGTGGGGGGGATTGTCCCCAGCTTCCACAAAATCACCTTCTAGATTCACCTCAACGTTGTTAGATCCCGCATCAGGATTAGAGTATTCCTCCTTCACTCGAAGAATGTGAGATTTGAGGTTGGAAAGATTGATATTAACCCCTGATTTGAGCAATTCATCTTCAATCGAAAGTACCAAGGAGGAAATACGGTCTTCACAAGCTTGATTTCCTCCTTCCCGTTGAAACCCAGCTTCAC
Source organism: Vaccinium vitis-idaea (assembly GCA_963854785.1). Lineage (NCBI taxonomy): Eukaryota > Viridiplantae > Streptophyta > Magnoliopsida > Ericales > Ericaceae > Vaccinium > Vaccinium vitis-idaea. Next base: position 21,958,797 of record OY978218.1, on the reverse strand, counting down.
AAGCCTGGTTTTGCCCCTCTTGATGAAAAACCTCTTGGAGGTTGCGAGCTGGACTAGCACCTGGAGGAACAAGGCTGTGGTTTTTAGGGTTTGGAGATAGGTTTGGCTTAGATGCAGTACCGAATTTAGAGGTCGGATTGGAGTGATTTGGGCTCTTGATGATAGGTCCATGGGGACCAGAAAGAGAAGTAGGAGACGTAGGAGATTTAGGGTTTTGTTCGGATGTGGTAGACTGTGGAGGAGTAGCAGCCTCAGTCTCGTTAGGGTTTTGGGAACCACGAACAGGAAGATAGAGTTTAGAGTGGTTAGGTTTACCTGTGATCCGTTGTGGATACACGTTTGACTGAGTAAAGTTGTACTTTGGTGTGTATTGGAGAGAAGCCATGGCTTGAGGAGTCTCTTGAACATCTGGGAACAGATCTGAGTAAGCTCGAGGGATGGCTATGGCGGATGGCCCTCCCGACTGTGCAGTTTGTAGAAATTGTAGATCGGGTTTGGGATTAGGAACAAGTCCTTGTTTCCTTCGAACATCACGAGAGTCAATGGCTGTCATCCCTAGACCATCGGCCTTTGGAGGTGGAGAATTGCTCACCATAACTAGGGTTTTTACAGGTTACGCGTGAATCGCCTAGAGGAAGATGATGACGTCATTAGAACAAGTATGGGACCTAATCGCTAGAGGAGGGAGGAGTTACCGCCCTTTTGAATGATTCTCAAAGTTGTGTTGTTGACAAGAGAAACTTGAAAACTCCTTTGGAAGGCTTAAAATGGTGTTGCAAACCGTCCCTTCTGATTTTCCTCTAAATAGTGAGCCAATATTTCCTGGAAATAGTCTTGGCTTAAAGCTGAATGGTTTTGGCATTTGAAGAAACTCCTCTTTGTCCTCTTGAGAATCAGGTTATACAAATCTTTGATATCTCCTGATCCCCTTGTCGAGAAGAAGACTTAGTGGTTGTTGCCGAAAATTACGGCCCATAGGCCGTTTGAGCGACAACATTGGGACAAAAAATCTCCTTTTATGCCCCCTGTTTCTCCTTAAGGATAATTGAAAAGGGAGTTTGGTATTTCTCCAGATTCATAAATGGGCTTTGGTTTATCTTCTGAGCCCAAATTTACTTCTGCCAAAAGATCTTGAATATCTTCTGTCAGATCACATAACTTTGCTGGTGGAGCTTCCAAATCTTCTAACTGGATGACATCATCAAGAGGTGAATTGCCCCCCTCGGCCACAAGGGCCGAATTATCTTCTGCATCCATGGTAGAAGAACTTGGCTGATTGATGTGTTAGTATCTTCTGCGACACCAGCAAGTGTAGAGGTCACTTTATCACTGAAGAAGGCCCTCATCTCCTTGACGGCCTTTGTCAAACTATTTGTTGACTCTTATCTCCTTCAGGAGATTGTTGAAAGGAAGATCCGAATTGCTCTATGCTCCATAAGGTTGACCGTTGCGAGGAGGAGAAGGTCTTTGGTTGGGACCAGCGCCTTCTTTCACCTCTTTCGGCTTATTCCAAAGCAAAAACTCCTACGGCTTAGGTTGTTGCTCCTTAGGAGATATTATTGAGTCAAGAAGCTGCTGAAATCTCCTAAGGTCTGAACCTAAGCGACTCAACAATAGAACCCACACTTCATAGAGGTCCAGGAGATCTTGTCTAAGCATGGCCAACATCTCCTTGATGGCCTTTGTCAAATTCTCCTGATATTCTTTGACCTCCTAAAGAAGGTATTGTTGAAAAACGAATTGGATCTCTTCATGCTCCTGGAAAATGACCGTTATAAGGGACAGAAGATCTTTGGTGAGGACCATTTCTCTCCTTTATCTCGCTCGGCCTAATCCGGAGCAAAATTCCTGCCGAATTAAGTTGATGCCCCTAAGGAGATTTTCGTGAAAATCTTCTAAGGGCTGAACTAGAAACGGCTGGCTTGTTTGACGAATCGGCGGTTGAATCTCGTGAAGGGCCAAGAGATATCATATTCTCTCCGATTAGGGCCATCATATCTTTGATGGCCTTCGTCAAACTTTGTGGAAGTCTATGTGATCGCCTGAAGTGGGCCGACAATGGAATTAGTCGGCCCTAATGACAAATTGGCGATGGATTTGAGGAAGATATCCCGCATTCCAACAGCCACCTCCTGGAGATTTTCTTGAGAGGCTGGAGCAATTTGATCTATGCAACGCCTCCTCCTCCAGGAGAAGTCTTCTTTAGGCGAAGGCTCATCCGTTACCGTATTCTTTAGCTCCTCCTTTCTTGTCTTTTCCCGCCATGTGGAATGATCTTCAACTGTTTTATGGGTCCCACTGGGCGTGCCAAAAAATGTTGCCACCAATTCCTCCAGGGACAGGAGAAACGGGGATGGTCAACACCTGGTGGTGTAGAAGATGCGAGGGCGTGCCAGGAGACGTGAGTCTCCAAGAGAATAAAGAAAAGTGCCTGAAATTACCAACTTCTTTCAAGCAAATTGCGAAGCTTGAACTAAAGTTACAACGGTTCGTGGGCCTTGAACAAGGACTTCCACAATTGAAGAAAATTACATAGAAGAAAGAGAGAGAGAGAGAAGAGGAGGGAGAAGAAAGAAGAACGGGGGAGAGGTAGAAGATAGACATAGATAGGAGATAGAAGAAGAATAAGAGGGGATCGATCGACTAACTGCGAGAGTTAGGAGATAATACTAAATTACTTTGCTGCTGTGAGCGTTGTTGGTGCGTGGACCTTTGCAATGTTGCACAAAGGTTTGTATTTATAGGCATCATTTGCCTATGTGGGATTCAGAAGAATTCGGATCCACATCTTCTGCCCACTTTCTTCAGAAATCTTCTCCAAAGCTGCCAAGTGTCCCTTTGACTCAGTCGTCCCCTTTTATTTGGTGCTGAAATTAACTCCTAGGCCGCCAAGTGTCCCACTACTTCCATAACTACCACAACATGTGCAAAATGTGGGACAACTTGCCATAGCCTCAGCCGTATCTCCTGAAATCTAGGAATCAGTTTACTAACCACTTCCCATAAAAAGTGGTAACTAACTTCTTGGAGGCTTTTAGCCCACGTGGCAATAACTACCCACTTTCCTTGATTTAAGCTTCATGCATTTGAAAGAATGTCTGATGCACTCACCACTCGCCACGTGGCAGAAGCTATTCGTACCAGAAGATATAGTGCTGACATGGCAGAAGATGTCCGTTTCAGAAGATATCATCAGATTTGGCAGAAGATATCCATGATATCTCCCAGCAATTTGGATGGATCTCCTAGGATATATTGTGCTTACAAATGTCCCATATGGCCGAAATTAACTATTTGTGATTTTATCTAATTATCACATGTTAATTTTGGCCTCTTGGAAGAAATCATAGGATAAACTTTGCTTCCTACAATTTAGGTAACCACCTTATCATTTTCAAAATGATGTATTATCTCCTAAATTGTAGGGAATTCGGCTTAGGGATAAATCCGAATTCAAATTAAAAATCTTTTTGGCCAAAATTATTGCCACGTGTTAAAAATTAAAAATTATGGTACAAACATTGCCCCCCTTAAACTCTATTTTTGAAATAAAATGGAGTTTAAAATATGTTATATAAATAATAATGGGGAAAAAGAGTCCGTAGATTCTAGAAGATAATGGCTATAAGAAGACGAAGAGAAGGGGACTCTTTTTACCGTTATCTCCTAACACGTGGCATTATTCAACATTTTGGCCTTGCCCCCCCTTGACCTCTTTGCCCCCCATTGTGTAAAGTTTATACTTGAAGAACTTTGGGCTTAAGGAGGTCTTTGCATGATACCTTAAGGGGTAAAGATTCAGATTTCTTCTAGACATACCGGTGCTTCAGCCTTGATTTCTCCTTAAGCAGGTGAGGAAGTTTCTGATTTTCCTTGACTCTATCCCTCCTTAGCCAATTTCATTCCTTGTCTAGTCCCTTGAAGCTTCCTTTTCTAGGGATTTGACAAAGCATTCTTTGGCTATAGGAGTTTTGAATGCTTGACTTTGAATTATTGGCAAGAAGTATGAGGTGTTTCGATCGTCAGGTTCTCCAATTTTCTCTACACTTCGGCCATGGCAAGCCGAATGTGTGTAAATACTGAAGACCTCTTTCTCTTGCCATGTGTGTGGCTGGAGAAAATCTTCTTTTTGTTTCTTGACCACAATTCTTTAAGTCTAGCATTCTTCTTGGGTATTCGTTGCCCAAGTTCGGTGTAACTTTGAGTCTTCTTATAAGGGAAACTTCTTCTGATGTAAATAGCTTCCAGATCTCACCAAACCTCCTATCTCCTAAGGAGATGGCGTCAGAATCCTCCCAAAAGAAGGAGAAACGAATTACCCTAGCCCCCTTGCTCAACAGAAGGTGAAGCAAACAAAGGGCTCCGTTATCTCCTGAAACCTTAGTCATGGCCGTTACAAGATCTCCTGCCATTTTTGTTGGCTCTGAACTTATTCGGCCTAAGGTGAAGAGGAATTTCAATTTGCACATTCTCATGCCTCTCAAAGTTGTGTTGTTGACAAGAGAAACTTGAAAACTCCTTTGGAAGGCTTAAAATGGTGTTGCAAACCGTCCCTTCTGATTTTCCTCTAAATAGTGAGCCAATATTTCCTGGAAATAGTCTTGGCTTAAAGCTGAATGGTTTTGGCATTTGAAGAAACTCCTCTTTGTCCTCTTGAGAATCAGGTTATACAAATCTTTGATATCTCCTGATCCCCTTGTCGAGAAGAAGACTTAGTGGTTGTTGCCGAAAATTACGGCCCATAGGCCGTTTGAGCGACAACATTGGGACAAAAAATCTCCTTTTATGCCCCCTGTTTCTCCTTAAGGATAATTGAAAAGGGAGTTTGGTATTTCTCCAGATTCATAAATGGGCTTTGGTTTATCTTCTGAGCCCAAATTTACTTCTGCCAAAAGATCTTGAATATCTTCTGTCAGATCACATAACTTTGCTGGTGGAGCTTCCAAATCTTCTAACTGGATGACATCATCAAGAGGTGAATTGCCCCCCTCGGCCACAAGGGCCGAATTATCTTCTGCATCCATGGTAGAAGAACTTGGCTGATTGATGTGTTAGTATCTTCTGCGACACCAGCAAGTGTAGAGGTCACTTTATCACTGAAGAAGGCCCTCATCTCCTTGACGGCCTTTGTCAAACTATTTGTTGACTCTTATCTCCTTCAGGAGATTGTTGAAAGGAAGATCCGAATTGCTCTATGCTCCATAAGGTTGACCGTTGCGAGGAGGAGAAGGTCTTTGGTTGGGACCAGCGCCTTCTTTCACCTCTTTCGGCTTATTCCAAAGCAAAAACTCCTGCGGCTTAGGTTGTTGCTCCTTAGGAGATATTATTGAGTCAAGAAGCTGCTGAAATCTCCTAAGGTCTGAACCTAAGCGACTCAACAATAGAACCCACACTTCATAGAGGTCCAGGAGATCTTGTCTAAGCATGGCCAACATCTCCTTGATGGCCTTTGTCAAATTCTCCTGATATTCTTTGACCTCCTAAAGAAGGTATTGTTGAAAAACGAATTGGATCTCTTCATGCTCCTGGAAAATGACCGTTATAAGGGACAGAAGATCTTTGGTGAGGACCATTTCTCTCCTTTATCTCGCTCGGCCTAATCCGGAGCAAAATTCCTGCCGAATTAAGTTGATGCCCCTGAGGAGATTTTCGTGAAAGGAGATTTTCGTGAAAATCTTCTAAGGGCTGAACTAGAAACGGCTGGCATGTTTGACGAATCGGCGGTTGAATCTCGTGAAGGGCCAAGAGATATCATATTCTCTCCGATTAGGGCCATCATATCTTTGATGGCCTTCGTCAAACTTTGTGGAAGTCTATGTGATCGCCTGAAGTGGGCCGACAATGGAATTAGTCGGCCCTAATGACAAATTGGCGATGGATTTGAGGAAGATATCCCGCATTCCAACAGCCACCTCCTGGAGATTTTCTTGAGAGGCTGGAGCAATTTGATCTATGCAACGCCTCCTCCTCCAGGAGAAGTCTTCTTTAGGCGAAGGCTCATCCGTTACCGTATTCTTTAGCTCCTCCTTTCTTGTCTTTTCCCGCCATGTGGAATGATCTTCAACTGTTTTATGGGTCCCACTGGGCGTGCCAAAAAATGTTGCCACCAATTCCTCCAGGGACAGGAGAAACGGGGATGGTCAACACCTGGTGGTGTAGAAGATGCGAGGGCGTGCCAGGAGACGTGAGTCTCCAAGAGAATAAAGAAAAGTGCCTGAAATTACCAACTTCTTTCAAGCAAATTGCGAAGCTTGAACTAAAGTTACAACGGTTCGTGGGCCTTGAACAAGGACTTCCACAATTGAAGAAAATTACATAGAAGAAAGAGAGAGAGAGAGAAGAGGAGGGAGAAGAAAGAAGAACGGGGGAGAGGTAGAAGATAGACATAGATAGGAGATAGAAGAAGAATAAGAGGGGATCGATCGACTAACTGCGAGAGTTAGGAGATAATACTAAATTACTTTGCTGCTGTGAGCGTTGTTGGTGCGTGGACCTTTGCAATGTTGCACAAAGGTTTGTATTTATAGGCATCATTTGCCTATGTGGGATTCAGAAGAATTCGGATCCACATCTTCTGCCCACTTTCTTCAGAAATCTTCTCCAAAGCTGCCAAGTGTCCCTTTGACTCAGTCGTCCCCTTTTATTTGGTGCTGAAATTAACTCCTAGGCCGCCAAGTGTCCCACTACTTCCATAACTACCACAACATGTGCAAAATGTGGGACAACTTGCCATAGCCTCAGCCGTATCTCCTGAAATCTAGGAATCAGTTTACTAACCACTTCCCATAAAAAGTGGTAACTAACTTCTTGGAGGCTTTTAGCCCACGTGGCAATAACTACCCACTTTCCTTGATTTAAGCTTCATGCATTTGAAAGAATGTCTGATGCACTCACCACTCGCCACGTGGCAGAAGCTATTCGTACCAGAAGATATAGTGCTGACATGGCAGAAGATGTCCGTTTCAGAAGATATCATCAGATTTGGCAGAAGATATCCATGATATCTCCCAGCAATTTGGATGGATCTCCTAGGATATATTGTGCTTACAAATGTCCCATATGGCCGAAATTAACTATTTGTGATTTTATCTAATTATCACATGTTAATTTTGGCCTCTTGGAAGAAATCATAGGATAAACTTTGCTTCCTACAATTTAGGTAACCACCTTATCATTTTCAAAATGATGTATTATCTCCTAAATTGTAGGGAATTCGGCTTAGGGATAAATCCGAATTCAAATTAAAAATCTTTTTGGCCAAAATTATTGCCACGTGTTAAAAATTAAAAATTATGGTACAAACATTGCCCCCCTTAAACTCTATTTTTGAAATAAAATGGAGTTTAAAATATGTTATATAAATAATAATGGGGAAAAAGAGTCCGTAGATTCTAGAAGATAATGGCTATAAGAAGACGAAGAGAAGGGGACTCTTTTTACCGTTATCTCCTAACACGTGGCATTATTCAACATTTTGGCCTTGCCCCCCCTTGACCTCTTTGCCCCCCATTGTGTAAAGTTTATACTTGAAGAACTTTGGGCTTAAGGAGGTCTTTGCATGATACCTTAAGGGGTAAAGATTCAGATTTCTTCTAGACATACCGGTGCTTCAGCCTTGATTTCTCCTTAAGCAGGTGAGGAAGTTTCTGATTTTCCTTGACTCTATCCCTCCTTAGCCAATTTCATTCCTTGTCTAGTCCCTTGAAGCTTCCTTTTCTAGGGATTTGACAAAGCATTCTTTGGCTATAGGAGTTTTGAATGCTTGACTTTGAATTATTGGCAAGAAGTATGAGGTGTTTCGATCGTCAGGTTCTCCAATTTTCTCTACACTTCGGCCATGGCAAGCCGAATGTGTGTAAATACTGAAGACCTCTTTCTCTTGCCATGTGTGTGGCTGGAGAAAATCTTCTTTTTGTTTCTTGACCACAATTCTTTAAGTCTAGCATTCTTCTTGGGTATTCGTTGCCCAAGTTCGGTGTAACTTTGAGTCTTCTTATAAGGGAAACTTCTTCTGATGTAAATAGCTTCCAGATCTCACCAAACCTCCTATCTCCTAAGGAGATGGCGTCAGAATCCTCCCAAAAGAAGGAGAAACGAATTACCCTAGCCCCCTTGCTCAACAGAAGGTGAAGCAAACAAAGGGCTCCGTTATCTCCTGAAACCTTAGTCATGGCCGTTACAAGATCTCCTGCCATTTTTGTTGGCTCTGAACTTATTCGGCCTAAGGTGAAGAGGAATTTCAATTTGCACATTCTCATGCCTCTCAAAGTTGTGTTGTTGACAAGAGAAACTTGAAAACTCCTTTGGAAGGCTTAAAATGGTGTTGCAAACCGTCCCTTCTGATTTTCCTCTAAATAGTGAGCCAATATTTCCTGGAAATAGTCTTGGCTTAAAGCTGAATGGTTTTGGCATTTGAAGAAACTCCTCTTTGTCCTCTTGAGAATCAGGTTATACAAATCTTTGATATCTCCTGATCCCCTTGTCGAGAAGAAGACTTAGTGGTTGTTGCCGAAAATTACGGCCCATAGGCCGTTTGAGCGACAACATTGGGACAAAAAATCTCCTTTTATGCCCCCTGTTTCTCCTTAAGGATAATTGAAAAGGGAGTTTGGTATTTCTCCAGATTCATAAATGGGCTTTGGTTTATCTTCTGAGCCCAAATTTACTTCTGCCAAAAGATCTTGAATATCTTCTGTCAGATCACATAACTTTGCTGGTGGAGCTTCCAAATCTTCTAACTGGATGACATCATCAAGAGGTGAATTGCCCCCCTCGGCCACAAGGGCCGAATTATCTTCTGCATCCATGGTAGAAGAACTTGGCTGATTGATGTGTTAGTATCTTCTGCGACACCAGCAAGTGTAGAGGTCACTTTATCACTGAAGAAGGCCCTCATCTCCTTGACGGCCTTTGTCAAACTATTTGTTGACTCTTATCTCCTTCAGGAGATTGTTGAAAGGAAGATCCGAATTGCTCTATGCTCCATAAGGTTGACCGTTGCGAGGAGGAGAAGGTCTTTGGTTGGGACCAGCGCCTTCTTTCACCTCTTTCGGCTTATTCCAAAGCAAAAACTCCTGCGGCTTAGGTTGTTGCTCCTTAGGAGATATTATTGAGTCAAGAAGCTGCTGAAATCTCCTAAGGTCTGAACCTAAGCGACTCAACAATAGAACCCACACTTCATAGAGGTCCAGGAGATCTTGTCTAAGCATGGCCAACATCTCCTTGATGGCCTTTGTCAAATTCTCCTGATATTCTTTGACCTCCTAAAGAAGGTATTGTTGAAAAACGAATTGGATCTCTTCATGCTCCTGGAAAATGACCGTTATAAGGGACAGAAGATCTTTGGTGAGGACCATTTCTCTCCTTTATCTCGCTCGGCCTAATCCGGAGCAAAATTCCTGCCGAATTAAGTTGATGCCCCTGAGGAGATTTTCGTGAAAGGAGATTTTCGTGAAAATCTTCTAAGGGCTGAACTAGAAACGGCTGGCATGTTTGACGAATCGGCGGTTGAATCTCGTGAAGGGCCAAGAGATATCATATTCTCTCCGATTAGGGCCATCATATCTTTGATGGCCTTCGTCAAACTTTGTGGAAGTCTATGTGATCGCCTGAAGTGGGCCGACAATGGAATTAGTCGGCCCTAATGACAAATTGGCGATGGATTTGAGGAAGATATCCCGCATTCCAACAGCCACCTCCTGGAGATTTTCTTGAGAGGCTGGAGCAATTTGATCTATGCAACGCCTCCTCCTCCAGGAGAAGTCTTCTTTAGGCGAAGGCTCATCCGTTACCGTATTCTTTAGCTCCTCCTTTCTTGTCTTTTCCCGCCATGTGGAATGATCTTCAACTGTTTTATGGGTCCCACTGGGCGTGCCAAAAAATGTTGCCACCAATTCCTCCAGGGACAGGAGAAACGGGGATGGTCAACACCTGGTGGTGTAGAAGATGCGAGGGCGTGCCAGGAGACGTGAGTCTCCAAGAGAATAAAGAAAAGTGCCTGAAATTACCAACTTCTTTCAAGCAAATTGCGAAGCTTGAACTAAAGTTACAACGGTTCGTGGGCCTTGAACAAGGACTTCCACAATTGAAGAAAATTACATAGAAGAAAGAGAGAGAGAGAGAAGAGGAGGGAGAAGAAAGAAGAACGGGGGAGAGGTAGAAGATAGACATAGATAGGAGATAGAAGAAGAATAAGAGGGGATCGATCGACTAACTGCGAGAGTTAGGAGATAATACTAAATTACTTTGCTGCTGTGAGCGTTGTTGGTGCGTGGACCTTTGCAATGTTGCACAAAGGTTTGTATTTATAGGCATCATTTGCCTATGTGGGATTCAGAAGAATTCGGATCCACATCTTCTGCCCACTTTCTTCAGAAATCTTCTCCAAAGCTGCCAAGTGTCCCTTTGACTCAGTCGTCCCCTTTTATTTGGTGCTGAAATTAACTCCTAGGCCGCCAAGTGTCCCACTACTTCCATAACTACCACAACATGTGCAAAATGTGGGACAACTTTTTTTTTTTTGGTAAATTTAGCTTGAAATAAAAAGGGGAGACAAAAGAATGTACAGCCTACAAGGGGCATACCCCAGGAGGACAGAAAAGAAAAAGGAAATGAAAATTACGCCAAAGGGCTACAATGCTAAGAAACTAACCTATGATTCCTAATCTTCTACAGAAGAAGAAGATGAATCACATGACAAAATACAAATGAACGACTAAAATACAACAGCTGAAATCTGGAAACTTGGAACTTGGACTCCATATGAACATGGAACTTGGACTTGAATCTGATAACTTGGAACTTGATCTTCACATGAACCTGAAACTTGGACTTGAGACTTAGAAGACAATCACATCACTGAAAGTTTGATAAGCCAGATGAGTAGTGAATCATTCCACTGAACCATGGGTAGCAGCGAGTATAACAATACATGAAGAACACTACGATGCTGCTGCTGCGATAACACAGGCAGCTGCAACATAGAGTCTGACTGGGATGGCTTTGGAGTCTGAAAAATTGGAAGAGGACATCCCCCTCATCCTAGGAAAACCACACAGTGTGAAATGGGAGCTGGAAGAGGACAGCCCCCTCTTCCTAGGCTACCTAAGCAACAACGTGGATGCTGATCAGACACACAGCAGTCCAGATGATGCCAATTAACTCTATAGAACCGCAGCAGCAGCAGCAGTAGTGCTGCCCCAGTAGAAAACTGCCAGTAGCCGTAACAAGCTGAACCAAACTGAAAGCCAATGGGACATAGAATAGCACCCATTACAGTAGCATGCAGCAGATCTAACAGTAGCAAGTCTAACAGTAGCAAATCGTGACAGCAGATTGCAACAGCCCTTGCAATCCACCCAATATCAACATATTACAAAGTAGCATGCAATTTAACTGTTGCAACAACCCTTGCAACAGTAATGATCAACAATAGAATATCAAAATGCAATAGTAGTAGTAGATTGCAACAGCCCTTGCAACCCACTTAACATCAACAGTATACAATAGTAGGAAGCAGTTTAAAATGAACCTGGTTGGTCCATCTTGGACCTTGCATTTACACCTTGATCCTTGAAGCTCACTGAACCTGGTTGGTCCATCTTGGACCTTGATCCTTGAAGCCCTCTGAACCTGAGCCATATTCCTTAGCTCAATTGGAGGCTCAACAAACCAACACCCTGAACCTTGAAGTTTCCTGAACCTGGGCAGATATGCCCCATTTAGCAAGCCCCTTGAATCTGGACCTGCAAATTTCCACAATAACAATAACAGTGACAGTAACAATGAACTTAAAGAGATCTTGTTCCATATACAAAGCCATGCATGCAAAACATCAATATCAATGTCATTCTCTCTATGCACTTGATGAACTAAATTCAGATTTTTCAGAATATGCCCCATTTAGCAAGCAGTGTTGTAGACTGAGGCCCCTGAGGAAGACTATTCAGGGACATCAGTCTACATCTAACCATTGAGTAAACTTTGCTCACTATAATGGGAATTGGACATGCTTTGTTTTGGAATTTGCGAAAATTTCTCTCTATCCAAACTTGATAGATTGTGGAGGTAAAAGCCAATTTGAGAATAAGAGACTTAAGAGATTTGCCTTTGATTGTTGTTATCTGAGTGACCCAATTGTCCCAAGACCTAGGGGGCCAATTAATGTTCAATAGAGAGAGTACTTTACACCACACTTGTGATGTAAAAGAGCAATTAAAGAAAAGGTGGTCATGACTCTCAGCTCCGGGGCAGAAGGAGCAGCATGACACAGCTTTAGTGCCAAATAACACTAACCTGTCCTCCGTGTAGAGTCTTTGCTGGATGGCAATCCAAGCAATGAAGCTGCATTTGGGGATGTGGCCAGGGAACCAGATGCTTTTAACCCATCTAACCTTAGGGAAGGGTGTTCTAAGATGATTCCACATTGAAGATATGGAAAATTTTCCATTGGTATTGAGGGTCCAAGCATTATGGTCCTCCAGATCCTGATTGGGATTGGGCAAAGAGAGTAAACTGCATCTAATCTCATTGAGGTCAAAGGTTTGAGTAACAGGGAAAGCCCAAGCATTGCCTCTAATGATGTCAGATACAGTAGCTTCTCTAGATAATCCGGAGTCATAAATAACCCTAGGACCATATCTCTGAGCAAGGGGGCCTAAACTCATCCAGTTATCATACCACAAATGGGTATTTTTACCGTTGCCAATTGACACCTTGATGAGTGGCTGGACAAGAGACCTTAGCTTAAGCATTTTCCTCCAAATCCATGAAGGATTGCTTGGGACCTTAGCTTCCCAAAAGCTTTTATCCTTAAGCAAGTACGACTTGACCCATTGACACCACATTGATTGCTCACCACCAGAAATGAGAAACCAAATGTGCTTTGATATTGCGGCCTCGTTCCAAACTTGCATTGCTTTTAAACCAAGACCCCCTTCCTGCTTGGGAGAACATAAGTGCTCCCAAGAAACCTTGGCACCCGACTTTTTAAGATCTGGGCCAGACCAAAGAAAGGACCTAAGTATAGATTCAACTTCCTTAGTAACTTTCTTTGGGAGAATAAAAAGGGATGACCAATAAGTTTGCATGGAAAATAGAACATTTTTAATCAATTGTAATCTCCCAGCATATGTCAAATCCCTATTAGTCCAAGTTTTTGTTCTAGCAGTAATTCTTGCAATCATATTCTTGCAATCCTCATGTTTCAGCTTGGTAGAAATTAAAGGGACACCCAGATATTTCACAGGTAAGAAACCTTCCTTGAAATCAAGTAGGGAGAGAATGCCTTCTCTAGTGGGAAGATCAACCCCAGAAAAGAAGGCACTACTCTTTCCAGGGCTGGGAGACAGTCCTGATAAGGCTTCAAATTCAATAAGGGAGTCATGAATGTGTTTAATAGAGCTCATATCACCTTTGCAAAAAATCATAAGATCGTCAGCAAAGCAAAGGTTAATGATTTTATTTTTACTGCATCTCCAATGGAAATGAAAATCAGGAAGAGTGGCTTTCTCCTTAAGGATACAGGTCAAGACTTCCATTACTATGACAAAAAGGTAAGAGGAGAGAGGATCCCCCTGCCTAAGCCCCCTCTTGCCTTTAATATAACCTGTTGACTCACCATTAATGCTTAGGGTATAATTTGCAGTAGTTACACAAGCTTGTAACCATTTTATCATTTTGGGGTGAAAATTCATAGACTTGAGAGTATCCCACAAAAGCTCCCATCTAACATTATCATATGCCTTCATAATATCAACTTTCAAGGCACACCTAGGAGAGGGAGAAGACTTGTGGTATCCTCTCATTAACTCTTGTGTGAGAAAAATGTTATCAGCAATTCTTCTTCCCTTAACAAATCCAGATTGTGTTGGATCAATAAGATAAGGAAGAACACTTTGGATCCTTCTAGCCAATATCTTGGCAATGCATTTGTAGATGGTGTTGCAACAAGAGATGGGTCTAAAATCCCCAACTTTGGAAGGATTGGGGATTTTAGGAACCAAAGCAACAACAGTGGCATTAGCTTTGCCAAGAATTTGACCAGACCTGAAGAAGTTCTTAACAGCTGATAAAACTTCGTGTCCAACCACTGGCCAAGCTTTCTGGAAAAAACCAGAATTAAACCCATCAGGGCCAGGAGCTTTGTGGGGATTAAGCTCCCACAGGGTATCCTTAATTTCTGCATCAGTGATATCCTGGACCATGGCAAGACTCCGTGAGTTATCAAGTTTCCTGCTTATAAGATGATTGACTCTTTCAGAACCATGGTATTGGGAGTTATGTGAACTCCCAAAGAGTCCAGAGTAAAAGCTAACAAAAGCTTCCTTAATAACTGACGCATCATGTGTAATGGATGAATCACTGAGAACAAGGCTAGTAAGTTTGTTCTTGTTCCTTGTGTTATTGACAGACTTGAAAAAATATGATGTGCATTGGTCACCCAATCTCATCCAATTAATCCTAGATTTTTGCCTAGCTAAACTTTCCTCAGCCCTAGAAAGATTGAGAAATTGCTTGTAGGCATATTGTTCCTCTTTTTGTGTGACAGAGTCAGAGGGATCAAGACCAAGCTTAGTCTGAAGAGTTTCCAGGATACATTGGGATTGTACCACTCTTTCAGAAATAGCACTGAATTCCTGTCTATTGAGTTTTCTGAACTCAACTTGGAGTAGCTTAAGTTTCTCATAGACACAAAACATGGGATTTCCAATAATAATCCTCCTCCAAACACCTTGGACAATGGGAAGAAACTTGGGATGGTCAGCTAGGAAATCAAAAAACTTAAATGGTTTATGAGATGGTTTTGGAGGTGAAGTAATATGGACAATAGCAGGAGAATGATCAGATATACCTGGTGTGAGAAATAGGGCATTAGAGCAAATGTGTGCTTTAAGCCACTCTTCATTAACCAGGACTCTATCTAATTTAGAAGAAATGTAGTTAGGAGCCTCTTGTCTATTAGACCAGGTGTAGAGATTCCCAGAGAATCTGAGATCATCTAATTCACAAGAGTACAAACAAGAATTGAACTCATCCAATTGATGAGTCCAATGATTCTGCCCCCCGATTTTTTCTTTGGGTGTTCTTACAATGTTAAAGTCACCAAGTACCACCCAAGGTCTGCTACTAGAGAGAGAGATGAGATCTTGCCAAAGGTCCCTTCTCTCATTGTGATCATTAGACCCGTAAACAAACGTGGCCAGAAAATCATGCCCCTCTTGAATAGCATGGACCTCACAGTGGATGAGTTGACTGGACTCATGTAACACTGTGATGGACAGAACATTAGGGTCCCAAGTTAACAAAATTCTACCAAGAGGGGCATGCAAACTATTGCTAACAGATGGCCAATGAGGACACACAAAGCTAATTACTCTCCTAATATTGGGTTGCTTGATTTTATGTTCAATCAGACCAATCAAAGACAACTGATTTTTGTTCAAAAAAATTTTTGCGGCCTTTTGTTTAAGTGGATCATTGAGACCGCGCAAATTCCAAAAGCCAAAATGGATAGAAGAGCTAGACATTGATAACAATTAAAAGGAAAGTCTTATAACTATATGCAGCAAAATATAGTATATGCATAGAATATAGATAAGAAGGAGAGGGATCAGGGACTGCCCTGTTTGCGGAGTTTGCGCTCCTGCTTCAGCCTCCTTTTTTTGGAACTATTGGACTCAGCAAATTTCTGACCCCCTGAGCTTGGATTAGAAGATCCTTTGCTTCCTTGGTTTGAATGAACATTCTTAGCCTCCACCCCTGAACTTGAAGTAGTCCTTTTGCTAGCTTGGGCTAACTGATCTCCTTCAGCTTTTTCCTGAGTGCTAGATGGGAGTGCCCCTTCCCTGTCTTCCACCAAGATTTCCTCATCCATGATCTCACTAAGAGTGTCATCAGATGGGAGAGCAGTGAGTGTGGGATCTGTAGGATAAGGGTTGGGATTGGGATGGGATTCTTGTGATAGAAGAATATGTGGAAATGTGGAGGGAGGTGGTTTGTTGTCGATAGTCCCGAAAGAGTGAGAAGAGCTAGCTGTCCCCAAAGAACAGGAGGGGTCAAGTGGGAGTTCAGTACCTTGCTGCACTGTAGTTTGTAAGGAGTTTGGAAAGGGAACACTAATCTTAGTGCCTTGTTCCTCAGATAGAGAAGGATGAGATGGCGCAGAATCCAACTCCTTGATATCAGACCTTATGGTAGAGTTGGAGGATAACTTCCCTTTGCCCACCACCTGCCATTCCTCAGTGGTACTGGTTGTTTTGGGGACTGTTTTTGGACTACAGGAGTGTCCAAACTCTTTGCAGCTTTCACACTTTGGAGGGAGCCATTGATACTCAACCCCCACCATAACATGCTCATCATTCACTGAAATGGTAATGTCAGAGGGGAGTTCATCACCCGCTTCAATCTCCACACAGATACGTGCAAAGTCAAGCCTTCTCTTGTTTGCAGTGGCTTCATCCACATGGATGGGTTTCCCAATAGCGCTGCCTATTTTACTAAAGCCAATGTGCGTCCAGAACTCCAATGGCAACCTGTGAAGTTTGATCCAAACCGGGATAGAGGACGGATGGTTCTTGTATGGCACCATCATTCTCTTCCATTCCTTTAAAACCAGATATCTGCGAGAGAAAAAATATGGACCTCCTTCTAAAACTCCCATTTTGGATGCTTCGTCCTCAAATTCAAAAACGTAACATGAGCCCATTTGTTTGACCGTAAACTTCCCATGTTCTTTCCACACTGCACGAGCAGTGGCACCTAGAAGAGGTAACGGCATTTTGCCATCTAAAAAATGTCCAATCAAGCAATGTTTACCTACCCCATCGTCAAGTTGTGAGTCGTCAAACTCAACATAAGCTTCTTTCCCCTTTTTAGTGTTTGGATAGTGCACCAATTTCATAGATTTAGCAGGGGCTTGGGACTTGAAAAGGGTATTCCAGTTCTTTATTTGTGGTTTTGCTGCTCCTGACCCCTGAGGAGCTTGTGCTACCCGAGGTTGAGCTTTCCCTTCGAGTGCATCCGAGTGAGAAGCTTTTAAGTGACGTGGGGAATTGCAGCCTTCTACAACAAATTCCCCATCAAGAGCGATGTTCAAAGGGACCTCCGAACCAGATTCTTGCAACTGGAGAAGGTGATCTTTGAGCTTTGTAAAGTTGACATTAATCCCAGATTTTTGCATCTCATCCTCGATGGAATGGACCAGCGACTTAAGACGATCAGCCTTCTCCATCTGTACCCCGGCTTGCTGAAATACCTCTTGAAGCCTACGAGCAGGACTGGTCCCTGCAAAACTGGGACTGCTGATCTCAAACTGATGTGTGGGAGACTTCCCAATACCAGATGAAGCAACAATCGGGTTGGAGCTAGGTTGTTGAGATCTAGGGTTTACTGTACCAGAGGTTACGGGTAGGTCTGGAGAGAGATTGGTGAGGCTAGATGAGAATTTAGTAGGAGTTGTGTACATAGTACCTGTATCTAGGGTAGTATCACGAACTTCGGGGCAAAGTTCAGCATAGGCTTGAGGAGAGGAGATCTTCGCAGTTGAGTTTGTCTTTTGAGAGGTTTTCTCAGGTGATTGATTAGAGGTGTTGAGGTTAGGGATTTGGGAAATAGGGTTTTTGGTAAGAAGAGGGTTTAGATCTGAGAAGCTACGACTCCGTGGGACTCGATGTGTGGTATACGCAAGACCTGAAAGAGCTGCTGCGTGCGGATTGTTGTGGACCAGTTGCTTCTTCCTAACAACATTAGAATCTACTGCTTTGGAACCAATATCCCCCATTTCTGAAGTAGGTTTGATCGACGAACTGGTTCGCTCCCTAAGGGGATAAACGTTAGACTGCTTGAACTTGAACTCGGGGAAACCGACTGTCTTAGTATCCCGATCTACCATAGTTGGTGTAGTTTTGAGCTCCATAACTAGGGCTTCTCGGGTGCCCTCTAATCGCCAAAGAATCGCTTGGGAATCGCCAAATCGCCTGAGATGAGCTCCATGTCAGCCTAATGTGGGACAACTTGCCATAGCCTCAGCCGTATCTCCTGAAATCTAGGAATCAGTTTACTAACCACTTCCCATAAAAAGTGGTAACTAACTTCTTGGAGGCTTTTAGCCCACGTGGCAATAACTACCCACTTTCCTTGATTTAAGCTTCATGCATTTGAAAGAATGTCTGATGCACTCACCACTCGCCACGTGGCAGAAGCTATTCGTACCAGAAGATATAGTGCTGACATGGCAGAAGATGTCCGTTTCAGAAGATATCATCAGATTTGGCAGAAGATATCCATGATATCTCCCAGCAATTTGGATGGATCTCCTAGGATATATTGTGCTTACAAATGTCCCATATGGCCGAAATTAACTATTTGTGATTTTATCTAATTATCACGTGTTAATTTTGGCCTCTTGGAAGAAATCATAGGATAAACTTTGCTTCCTACAATTTAGGTAACCACCTTATCATTTTCAAAATGATGTATTATCTCCTAAATTGTAGGGAATTCGGCTTAGGGATAAATCCGAATTCAAATTAAAAATCTTTTTGGCCAAAATTATTGCCACGTGTTAAAAATTAAAAATTATGGTACAAACATTGCCCCCCTTAAACTCTATTTTTGAAATAAAATGGAGTTTAAAATATGTTATATAAATAATAATGGGGAAAAAGAGTCCGTAGATTCTAGAAGATAATGGCTATAAGAAGACGAAGAGAAGGGGACTCTTTTTACCGTTATCTCCTAACACGTGGCATTATTCAACATTTTGGCCTTGCCCCCCCTTGACCTCTTTGCCCCCCATTGTGTAAAGTTTATACTTGAAGAACTTTGGGCTTAAGGAGGTCTTTGCATGATACCTTAAGGGGTAAAGATTCAGATTTCTTCTAGACATACCGGTACTTCAGCCTTGATTTCTCCTTAAGCAGGTGAGGAAGTTTCTGATTTTCCTTGACTCTATCCCTCCTTAGCCAATTTCATTCCTTGTCTAGTCCCTTGAAGCTTCCTTTTCTAGGGATTTGACAAAGCATTCTTTGGCTATAGGAGTTTTGAATGCTTGACTTTGAATTATTGGCAAGAAGTATGAGGTGTTTCGATCGTCAGGTTCTCCAATTTTCTCTACACTTCGGCCATGGCAAGCCGAATGTGTGTAAATACTGAAGACCTCTTTCTCTTGCCATGTGTGTGGCTGGAGAAAATCTTCTTTTTGTTTCTTGACCACAATTCTTTAAGTCTAGCATTCTTCTTGGGTATTCGTTGCCCAAGTTCGGTGTAACTTTGAGTCTTCTTATAAGGGAAACTTCTTCTGATGTAAATAGCTTCCAGATCTCACCAAACCTCCTATCTCCTAAGGAGATGGCGTCAGAATCCTCCCAAAAGAAGGAGAAACGAATTACCCTAGCCCCCTTGCTCAACAGAAGGTGAAGCAAACAAAGGGCTCCGTTATCTCCTGAAACCTTAGTCATGGCCGTTACAAGATCTCCTGCCATTTTTGTTGGCTCTGAACTTATTCGGCCTAAGGTGAAGAGGAATTTCAATTTGCACATTCTCATGCCTCTCAAAGTTGTGTTGTTGACAAGAGAAACTTGAAAACTCCTTTGGAAGGCTTAAAATGGTGTTGCAAACCGTCCCTTCTGATTTTCCTCTAAATAGTGAGCCAATATTTCCTGGAAATAGTCTTGGCTTAAAGCTGAATGGTTTTGGCATTTGAAGAAACTCCTCTTTGTCCTCTTGAGAATCAGGTTATACAAATCTTTGATATCTCCTGATCCCCTTGTCGAGAAGAAGACTTAGTGGTTGTTGCCGAAAATTACGGCCCATAGGCCGTTTGAGCGACAACATTGGGACAAAAAATCTCCTTTTATGCCCCCTGTTTCTCCTTAAGGATAATTGAAAAGGGAGTTTGGTATTTCTCCAGATTCATAAATGGGCTTCGGTTTATCTTCTGAGCCCAAATTTACTTCTGCCAAAAGATCTTGAATATCTTCTGTCAGATCACATAACTTTGCTGGTGGAGCTTCCAAATCTTCTAACTGGATGACATCATCAAGAGGTGAATTGCCCCCCTCGGCCACAAGGGCCGAATTATCTTCTGCATCCATGGTAGAAGAACTTGGCTGATTGATGTGTTAGTATCTTCTGCGACACCAGCAAGTGTAGAGGTCACTTTATCACTGAAGAAGGCCCTCATCTCCTTGACGGCCTTTGTCAAACTATTTGTTGACTCTTATCTCCTTCAGGAGATTGTTGAAAGGAAGATCCGAATTGCTCTATGCTCCATAAGGTTGACCGTTGCGAGGAGGAGAAGGTCTTTGGTTGGGACCAGCGCCTTCTTTCACCTCTTTCGGCTTATTCCAAAGCAAAAACTCCTGCGGCTTAGGTTGTTGCTCCTTAGGAGATATTATTGAGTCAAGAAGCTGCTGAAATCTCCTAAGGTCTGAACCTAAGCGACTCAACAATAGAACCCACACTTCATAGAGGTCCAGGAGATCTTGTCTAAGCATGGCCAACATCTCCTTGATGGCCTTTGTCAAATTCTCCTGATATTCTTTGACCTCCTAAAGAAGGTATTGTTGAAAAACGAATTGGATCTCTTCATGCTCCTGGAAAATGACCGTTATAAGGGACAGAAGATCTTTGGTGAGGACCATTTCTCTCCTTTATCTCGCTCGGCCTAATCCGGAGCAAAATTCCTGCCGAATTAAGTTGATGCCCCTGAGGAGATTTTCGTGAAAGGAGATTTTCGTGAAAATCTTCTAAGGGCTGAACTAGAAACGGCTGGCATGTTTGACGAATCGGCGGTTGAATCTCGTGAAGGGCCAAGAGATATCATATTCTCTCCGATTAGGGCCATCATATCTTTGATGGCCTTCGTCAAACTTTGTGGAAGTCTATGTGATCGCCTGAAGTGGGCCGACAATGGAATTAGTCGGCCCTAATGACAAATTGGCGATGGATTTGAGGAAGATATCCCGCATTCCAACAGCCACCTCCTGGAGATTTTCTTGAGAGGCTGGAGCAATTTGATCTATGCAACGCCTCCTCCTCCAGGAGAAGTCTTCTTTAGGCGAAGGCTCATCCGTTACCGTATTCTTTAGCTCCTCCTTTCTTGTCTTTTCCCGCCATGTGGAATGATCTTCAACTGTTTTATGGGTCCCACTGGGCGTGCCAAAAAATGTTGCCACCAATTCCTCCAGGGACAGGAGAAACGGGGATGGTCAACACCTGGTGGTGTAGAAGATGCGAGGGCGTGCCAGGAGACGTGAGTCTCCAAGAGAATAAAGAAAAGTGCCTGAAATTACCAACTTCTTTCAAGCAAATTGCGAAGCTTGAACTAAAGTTACAACGGTTCGTGGGCCTTGAACAAGGACTTCCACAATTGAAGAAAATTACATAGAAGAAAGAGAGAGAGAGAAGAGGAGGGAGAAGAAAGAAGAACGGGGGAGAGGTAGAAGATAGACATAGATAGGAGATAGAAGAAGAATAAGAGGGGATCGATCGACTAACTGCGAGAGTTAGGAGATAATACTAAATTACTTTGCTGCTGTGAGCGTTGTTGGTGCGTGGACCTTTGCAATGTTGCACAAAGGTTTGTATTTATAGGCATCATTTGCCTATGTGGGATTCAGAAGAATTCGGATCCACATCTTCTGCCCACTTTCTTCAGAAATCTTCTCCAAAGCTGCCAAGTGTCCCTTTGACTCAGTCGTCCCCTTTTATTTGGTGCTGAAATTAACTCCTAGGCCGCCAAGTGTCCCACTACTTCCATAACTACCACAACATGTGCAAAATGTGGGACAACTTGCCATAGCCTCAGCCGTATCTCCTGAAATCTAGGAATCAGTTTACTAACCACTTCCCATAAAAAGTGGTAACTAACTTCTTGGAGGCTTTTAGCCCACGTGGCAATAACTACCCACTTTCCTTGATTTAAGCTTCATGCATTTGAAAGAATGTCTGATGCACTCACCACTCGCCACGTGGCAGAAGCTATTCGTACCAGAAGATATAGTGCTGACATGGCAGAAGATGTCCGTTTCAGAAGATATCATCAGATTTGGCAGAAGATATCCATGATATCTCCCAGCAATTTGGATGGATCTCCTAGGATATATTGTGCTTACAAATGTCCCATATGGCCGAAATTAACTATTTGTGATTTTATCTAATTATCACATGTTAATTTTGGCCTCTTGGAAGAAATCATAGGATAAACTTTGCTTCCTACAATTTAGGTAACCACCTTATCATTTTCAAAATGATGTATTATCTCCTAAATTGTAGGGAATTCGGCTTAGGGATAAATCCGAATTCAAATTAAAAATCTTTTTGGCCAAAATTATTGCCACGTGTTAAAAATTAAAAATTATGGTACAAACATTGCCCCCCTTAAACTCTATTTTTGAAATAAAATGGAGTTTAAAATATGTTATATAAATAATAATGGGGAAAAAGAGTCCGTAGATTCTAGAAGATAATGGCTATAAGAAGACGAAGAGAAGGGGACTCTTTTTACCGTTATCTCCTAACACGTGGCATTATTCAACATTTTGGCCTTGCCCCCCCTTGACCTCTTTGCCCCCCATTGTGTAAAGTTTATACTTGAAGAACTTTGGGCTTAAGGAGGTCTTTGCATGATACCTTAAGGGGTAAAGATTCAGATTTCTTCTAGACATACCGGTACTTCAGCCTTGATTTCTCCTTAAGCAGGTGAGGAAGTTTCTGATTTTCCTTGACTCTATCCCTCCTTAGCCAATTTCATTCCTTGTCTAGTCCCTTGAAGCTTCCTTTTCTAGGGATTTGACAAAGCATTCTTTGGCTATAGGAGTTTTGAATGCTTGACTTTGAATTATTGGCAAGAAGTATGAGGTGTTTCGATCGTCAGGTTCTCCAATTTTCTCTACACTTCGGCCATGGCAAGCCGAATGTGTGTAAATACTGAAGACCTCTTTCTCTTGCCATGTGTGTGGCTGGAGAAAATCTTCTTTTTGTTTCTTGACCACAATTCTTTAAGTCTAGCATTCTTCTTGGGTATTCGTTGCCCAAGTTCGGTGTAACTTTGAGTCTTCTTATAAGGGAAACTTCTTCTGATGTAAATAGCTTCCAGATCTCACCAAACCTCCTATCTCCTAAGGAGATGGCGTCAGAATCCTCCCAAAAGAAGGAGAAACGAATTACCCTAGCCCCCTTGCTCAACAGAAGGTGAAGCAAACAAAGGGCTCCGTTATCTCCTGAAACCTTAGTCATGGCCGTTACAAGATCTCCTGCCATTTTTGTTGGCTCTGAACTTATTCGGCCTAAGGTGAAGAGGAATTTCAATTTGCACATTCTCATGCCTCTCAAAGTTGTGTTGTTGACAAGAGAAACTTGAAAACTCCTTTGGAAGGCTTAAAATGGTGTTGCAAACCGTCCCT
This sequence comes from Vaccinium vitis-idaea, assembly GCA_963854785.1. Lineage (NCBI taxonomy): Eukaryota > Viridiplantae > Streptophyta > Magnoliopsida > Ericales > Ericaceae > Vaccinium > Vaccinium vitis-idaea. The sequence goes on along the minus strand of OY978218.1, from coordinate 21,935,392 downwards.
TCTGATTTTCCTCTAAATAGTGAGCCAATATTTCCTGGAAATAGTCTTGGCTTAAAGCTGAATGGTTTTGGCATTTGAAGAAACTCCTCTTTGTCCTCTTGAGAATCAGGTTATACAAATCTTTGATATCTCCTGATCCCCTTGTCGAGAAGAAGACTTAGTGGTTGTTGCCGAAAATTACGGCCCATAGGCCGTTTGAGCGACAACATTGGGACAAAAAATCTCCTTTTATGCCCCCTGTTTCTCCTTAAGGATAATTGAAAAGGGAGTTTGGTATTTCTCCAGATTCATAAATGGGCTTCGGTTTATCTTCTGAGCCCAAATTTACTTCTGCCAAAAGATCTTGAATATCTTCTGTCAGATCACATAACTTTGCTGGTGGAGCTTCCAAATCTTCTAACTGGATGACATCATCAAGAGGTGAATTGCCCCCCTCGGCCACAAGGGCCGAATTATCTTCTGCATCCATGGTAGAAGAACTTGGCTGATTGATGTGTTAGTATCTTCTGCGACACCAGCAAGTGTAGAGGTCACTTTATCACTGAAGAAGGCCCTCATCTCCTTGACGGCCTTTGTCAAACTATTTGTTGACTCTTATCTCCTTCAGGAGATTGTTGAAAGGAAGATCCGAATTGCTCTATGCTCCATAAGGTTGACCGTTGCGAGGAGGAGAAGGTCTTTGGTTGGGACCAGCGCCTTCTTTCACCTCTTTCGGCTTATTCCAAAGCAAAAACTCCTGCGGCTTAGGTTGTTGCTCCTTAGGAGATATTATTGAGTCAAGAAGCTGCTGAAATCTCCTAAGGTCTGAACCTAAGCGACTCAACAATAGAACCCACACTTCATAGAGGTCCAGGAGATCTTGTCTAAGCATGGCCAACATCTCCTTGATGGCCTTTGTCAAATTCTCCTGATATTCTTTGACCTCCTAAAGAAGGTATTGTTGAAAAACGAATTGGATCTCTTCATGCTCCTGGAAAATGACCGTTATAAGGGACAGAAGATCTTTGGTGAGGACCATTTCTCTCCTTTATCTCGCTCGGCCTAATCCGGAGCAAAATTCCTGCCGAATTAAGTTGATGCCCCTGAGGAGATTTTCGTGAAAGGAGATTTTCGTGAAAATCTTCTAAGGGCTGAACTAGAAACGGCTGGCATGTTTGACGAATCGGCGGTTGAATCTCGTGAAGGGCCAAGAGATATCATATTCTCTCCGATTAGGGCCATCATATCTTTGATGGCCTTCGTCAAACTTTGTGGAAGTCTATGTGATCGCCTGAAGTGGGCCGACAATGGAATTAGTCGGCCCTAATGACAAATTGGCGATGGATTTGAGGAAGATATCCCGCATTCCAACAGCCACCTCCTGGAGATTTTCTTGAGAGGCTGGAGCAATTTGATCTATGCAACGCCTCCTCCTCCAGGAGAAGTCTTCTTTAGGCGAAGGCTCATCCGTTACCGTATTCTTTAGCTCCTCCTTTCTTGTCTTTTCCCGCCATGTGGAATGATCTTCAACTGTTTTATGGGTCCCACTGGGCGTGCCAAAAAATGTTGCCACCAATTCCTCCAGGGACAGGAGAAACGGGGATGGTCAACACCTGGTGGTGTAGAAGATGCGAGGGCGTGCCAGGAGACGTGAGTCTCCAAGAGAATAAAGAAAAGTGCCTGAAATTACCAACTTCTTTCAAGCAAATTGCGAAGCTTGAACTAAAGTTACAACGGTTCGTGGGCCTTGAACAAGGACTTCCACAATTGAAGAAAATTACATAGAAGAAAGAGAGAGAGAGAAGAGGAGGGAGAAGAAAGAAGAACGGGGGAGAGGTAGAAGATAGACATAGATAGGAGATAGAAGAAGAATAAGAGGGGATCGATCGACTAACTGCGAGAGTTAGGAGATAATACTAAATTACTTTGCTGCTGTGAGCGTTGTTGGTGCGTGGACCTTTGCAATGTTGCACAAAGGTTTGTATTTATAGGCATCATTTGCCTATGTGGGATTCAGAAGAATTCGGATCCACATCTTCTGCCCACTTTCTTCAGAAATCTTCTCCAAAGCTGCCAAGTGTCCCTTTGACTCAGTCGTCCCCTTTTATTTGGTGCTGAAATTAACTCCTAGGCCGCCAAGTGTCCCACTACTTCCATAACTACCACAACATGTGCAAAATGTGGGACAACTTGCCATAGCCTCAGCCGTATCTCCTGAAATCTAGGAATCAGTTTACTAACCACTTCCCATAAAAAGTGGTAACTAACTTCTTGGAGGCTTTTAGCCCACGTGGCAATAACTACCCACTTTCCTTGATTTAAGCTTCATGCATTTGAAAGAATGTCTGATGCACTCACCACTCGCCACGTGGCAGAAGCTATTCGTACCAGAAGATATAGTGCTGACATGGCAGAAGATGTCCGTTTCAGAAGATATCATCAGATTTGGCAGAAGATATCCATGATATCTCCCAGCAATTTGGATGGATCTCCTAGGATATATTGTGCTTACAAATGTCCCATATGGCCGAAATTAACTATTTGTGATTTTATCTAATTATCACATGTTAATTTTGGCCTCTTGGAAGAAATCATAGGATAAACTTTGCTTCCTACAATTTAGGTAACCACCTTATCATTTTCAAAATGATGTATTATCTCCTAAATTGTAGGGAATTCGGCTTAGGGATAAATCCGAATTCAAATTAAAAATCTTTTTGGCCAAAATTATTGCCACGTGTTAAAAATTAAAAATTATGGTACAAACATTGCCCCCCTTAAACTCTATTTTTGAAATAAAATGGAGTTTAAAATATGTTATATAAATAATAATGGGGAAAAAGAGTCCGTAGATTCTAGAAGATAATGGCTATAAGAAGACGAAGAGAAGGGGACTCTTTTTACCGTTATCTCCTAACACGTGGCATTATTCAACATTTTGGCCTTGCCCCCCCTTGACCTCTTTGCCCCCCATTGTGTAAAGTTTATACTTGAAGAACTTTGGGCTTAAGGAGGTCTTTGCATGATACCTTAAGGGGTAAAGATTCAGATTTCTTCTAGACATACCGGTACTTCAGCCTTGATTTCTCCTTAAGCAGGTGAGGAAGTTTCTGATTTTCCTTGACTCTATCCCTCCTTAGCCAATTTCATTCCTTGTCTAGTCCCTTGAAGCTTCCTTTTCTAGGGATTTGACAAAGCATTCTTTGGCTATAGGAGTTTTGAATGCTTGACTTTGAATTATTGGCAAGAAGTATGAGGTGTTTCGATCGTCAGGTTCTCCAATTTTCTCTACACTTCGGCCATGGCAAGCCGAATGTGTGTAAATACTGAAGACCTCTTTCTCTTGCCATGTGTGTGGCTGGAGAAAATCTTCTTTTTGTTTCTTGACCACAATTCTTTAAGTCTAGCATTCTTCTTGGGTATTCGTTGCCCAAGTTCGGTGTAACTTTGAGTCTTCTTATAAGGGAAACTTCTTCTGATGTAAATAGCTTCCAGATCTCACCAAACCTCCTATCTCCTAAGGAGATGGCGTCAGAATCCTCCCAAAAGAAGGAGAAACGAATTACCCTAGCCCCCTTGCTCAACAGAAGGTGAAGCAAACAAAGGGCTCCGTTATCTCCTGAAACCTTAGTCATGGCCGTTACAAGATCTCCTGCCATTTTTGTTGGCTCTGAACTTATTCGGCCTAAGGTGAAGAGGAATTTCAATTTGCACATTCTCATGCCTCTCAAAGTTGTGTTGTTGACAAGAGAAACTTGAAAACTCCTTTGGAAGGCTTAAAATGGTGTTGCAAACCGTCCCTTCTGATTTTCCTCTAAATAGTGAGCCAATATTTCCTGGAAATAGTCTTGGCTTAAAGCTGAATGGTTTTGGCATTTGAAGAAACTCCTCTTTGTCCTCTTGAGAATCAGGTTATACAAATCTTTGATATCTCCTGATCCCCTTGTCGAGAAGAAGACTTAGTGGTTGTTGCCGAAAATTACGGCCCATAGGCCGTTTGAGCGACAACATTGGGACAAAAAATCTCCTTTTATGCCCCCTGTTTCTCCTTAAGGATAATTGAAAAGGGAGTTTGGTATTTCTCCAGATTCATAAATGGGCTTCGGTTTATCTTCTGAGCCCAAATTTACTTCTGCCAAAAGATCTTGAATATCTTCTGTCAGATCACATAACTTTGCTGGTGGAGCTTCCAAATCTTCTAACTGGATGACATCATCAAGAGGTGAATTGCCCCCCTCGGCCACAAGGGCCGAATTATCTTCTGCATCCATGGTAGAAGAACTTGGCTGATTGATGTGTTAGTATCTTCTGCGACACCAGCAAGTGTAGAGGTCACTTTATCACTGAAGAAGGCCCTCATCTCCTTGACGGCCTTTGTCAAACTATTTGTTGACTCTTATCTCCTTCAGGAGATTGTTGAAAGGAAGATCCGAATTGCTCTATGCTCCATAAGGTTGACCGTTGCGAGGAGGAGAAGGTCTTTGGTTGGGACCAGCGCCTTCTTTCACCTCTTTCGGCTTATTCCAAAGCAAAAACTCCTGCGGCTTAGGTTGTTGCTCCTTAGGAGATATTATTGAGTCAAGAAGCTGCTGAAATCTCCTAAGGTCTGAACCTAAGCGACTCAACAATAGAACCCACACTTCATAGAGGTCCAGGAGATCTTGTCTAAGCATGGCCAACATCTCCTTGATGGCCTTTGTCAAATTCTCCTGATATTCTTTGACCTCCTAAAGAAGGTATTGTTGAAAAACGAATTGGATCTCTTCATGCTCCTGGAAAATGACCGTTATAAGGGACAGAAGATCTTTGGTGAGGACCATTTCTCTCCTTTATCTCGCTCGGCCTAATCCGGAGCAAAATTCCTGCCGAATTAAGTTGATGCCCCTGAGGAGATTTTCGTGAAAGGAGATTTTCGTGAAAATCTTCTAAGGGCTGAACTAGAAACGGCTGGCATGTTTGACGAATCGGCGGTTGAATCTCGTGAAGGGCCAAGAGATATCATATTCTCTCCGATTAGGGCCATCATATCTTTGATGGCCTTCGTCAAACTTTGTGGAAGTCTATGTGATCGCCTGAAGTGGGCCGACAATGGAATTAGTCGGCCCTAATGACAAATTGGCGATGGATTTGAGGAAGATATCCCGCATTCCAACAGCCACCTCCTGGAGATTTTCTTGAGAGGCTGGAGCAATTTGATCTATGCAACGCCTCCTCCTCCAGGAGAAGTCTTCTTTAGGCGAAGGCTCATCCGTTACCGTATTCTTTAGCTCCTCCTTTCTTGTCTTTTCCCGCCATGTGGAATGATCTTCAACTGTTTTATGGGTCCCACTGGGCGTGCCAAAAAATGTTGCCACCAATTCCTCCAGGGACAGGAGAAACGGGGATGGTCAACACCTGGTGGTGTAGAAGATGCGAGGGCGTGCCAGGAGACGTGAGTCTCCAAGAGAATAAAGAAAAGTGCCTGAAATTACCAACTTCTTTCAAGCAAATTGCGAAGCTTGAACTAAAGTTACAACGGTTCGTGGGCCTTGAACAAGGACTTCCACAATTGAAGAAAATTACATAGAAGAAAGAGAGAGAGAGAAGAGGAGGGAGAAGAAAGAAGAACGGGGGAGAGGTAGAAGATAGACATAGATAGGAGATAGAAGAAGAATAAGAGGGGATCGATCGACTAACTGCGAGAGTTAGGAGATAATACTAAATTACTTTGCTGCTGTGAGCGTTGTTGGTGCGTGGACCTTTGCAATGTTGCACAAAGGTTTGTATTTATAGGCATCATTTGCCTATGTGGGATTCAGAAGAATTCGGATCCACATCTTCTGCCCACTTTCTTCAGAAATCTTCTCCAAAGCTGCCAAGTGTCCCTTTGACTCAGTCGTCCCCTTTTATTTGGTGCTGAAATTAACTCCTAGGCCGCCAAGTGTCCCACTACTTCCATAACTACCACAACATGTGCAAAATGTGGGACAACTTGCCATAGCCTCAGCCGTATCTCCTGAAATCTAGGAATCAGTTTACTAACCACTTCCCATAAAAAGTGGTAACTAACTTCTTGGAGGCTTTTAGCCCACGTGGCAATAACTACCCACTTTCCTTGATTTAAGCTTCATGCATTTGAAAGAATGTCTGATGCACTCACCACTCGCCACGTGGCAGAAGCTATTCGTACCAGAAGATATAGTGCTGACATGGCAGAAGATGTCCGTTTCAGAAGATATCATCAGATTTGGCAGAAGATATCCATGATATCTCCCAGCAATTTGGATGGATCTCCTAGGATATATTGTGCTTACAAATGTCCCATATGGCCGAAATTAACTATTTGTGATTTTATCTAATTATCACATGTTAATTTTGGCCTCTTGGAAGAAATCATAGGATAAACTTTGCTTCCTACAATTTAGGTAACCACCTTATCATTTTCAAAATGATGTATTATCTCCTAAATTGTAGGGAATTCGGCTTAGGGATAAATCCGAATTCAAATTAAAAATCTTTTTGGCCAAAATTATTGCCACGTGTTAAAAATTAAAAATTATGGTACAAACATTGCCCCCCTTAAACTCTATTTTTGAAATAAAATGGAGTTTAAAATATGTTATATAAATAATAATGGGGAAAAAGAGTCCGTAGATTCTAGAAGATAATGGCTATAAGAAGACGAAGAGAAGGGGACTCTTTTTACCGTTATCTCCTAACACGTGGCATTATTCAACATTTTGGCCTTGCCCCCCCTTGACCTCTTTGCCCCCCATTGTGTAAAGTTTATACTTGAAGAACTTTGGGCTTAAGGAGGTCTTTGCATGATACCTTAAGGGGTAAAGATTCAGATTTCTTCTAGACATACCGGTACTTCAGCCTTGATTTCTCCTTAAGCAGGTGAGGAAGTTTCTGATTTTCCTTGACTCTATCCCTCCTTAGCCAATTTCATTCCTTGTCTAGTCCCTTGAAGCTTCCTTTTCTAGGGATTTGACAAAGCATTCTTTGGCTATAGGAGTTTTGAATGCTTGACTTTGAATTATTGGCAAGAAGTATGAGGTGTTTCGATCGTCAGGTTCTCCAATTTTCTCTACACTTCGGCCATGGCAAGCCGAATGTGTGTAAATACTGAAGACCTCTTTCTCTTGCCATGTGTGTGGCTGGAGAAAATCTTCTTTTTGTTTCTTGACCACAATTCTTTAAGTCTAGCATTCTTCTTGGGTATTCGTTGCCCAAGTTCGGTGTAACTTTGAGTCTTCTTATAAGGGAAACTTCTTCTGATGTAAATAGCTTCCAGATCTCACCAAACCTCCTATCTCCTAAGGAGATGGCGTCAGAATCCTCCCAAAAGAAGGAGAAACGAATTACCCTAGCCCCCTTGCTCAACAGAAGGTGAAGCAAACAAAGGGCTCCGTTATCTCCTGAAACCTTAGTCATGGCCGTTACAAGATCTCCTGCCATTTTTGTTGGCTCTGAACTTATTCGGCCTAAGGTGAAGAGGAATTTCAATTTGCACATTCTCATGCCTCTCAAAGTTGTGTTGTTGACAAGAGAAACTTGAAAACTCCTTTGGAAGGCTTAAAATGGTGTTGCAAACCGTCCCTTCTGATTTTCCTCTAAATAGTGAGCCAATATTTCCTGGAAATAGTCTTGGCTTAAAGCTGAATGGTTTTGGCATTTGAAGAAACTCCTCTTTGTCCTCTTGAGAATCAGGTTATACAAATCTTTGATATCTCCTGATCCCCTTGTCGAGAAGAAGACTTAGTGGTTGTTGCCGAAAATTACGGCCCATAGGCCGTTTGAGCGACAACATTGGGACAAAAAATCTCCTTTTATGCCCCCTGTTTCTCCTTAAGGATAATTGAAAAGGGAGTTTGGTATTTCTCCAGATTCATAAATGGGCTTCGGTTTATCTTCTGAGCCCAAATTTACTTCTGCCAAAAGATCTTGAATATCTTCTGTCAGATCACATAACTTTGCTGGTGGAGCTTCCAAATCTTCTAACTGGATGACATCATCAAGAGGTGAATTGCCCCCCTCGGCCACAAGGGCCGAATTATCTTCTGCATCCATGGTAGAAGAACTTGGCTGATTGATGTGTTAGTATCTTCTGCGACACCAGCAAGTGTAGAGGTCACTTTATCACTGAAGAAGGCCCTCATCTCCTTGACGGCCTTTGTCAAACTATTTGTTGACTCTTATCTCCTTCAGGAGATTGTTGAAAGGAAGATCCGAATTGCTCTATGCTCCATAAGGTTGACCGTTGCGAGGAGGAGAAGGTCTTTGGTTGGGACCAGCGCCTTCTTTCACCTCTTTCGGCTTATTCCAAAGCAAAAACTCCTGCGGCTTAGGTTGTTGCTCCTTAGGAGATATTATTGAGTCAAGAAGCTGCTGAAATCTCCTAAGGTCTGAACCTAAGCGACTCAACAATAGAACCCACACTTCATAGAGGTCCAGGAGATCTTGTCTAAGCATGGCCAACATCTCCTTGATGGCCTTTGTCAAATTCTCCTGATATTCTTTGACCTCCTAAAGAAGGTATTGTTGAAAAACGAATTGGATCTCTTCATGCTCCTGGAAAATGACCGTTATAAGGGACAGAAGATCTTTGGTGAGGACCATTTCTCTCCTTTATCTCGCTCGGCCTAATCCGGAGCAAAATTCCTGCCGAATTAAGTTGATGCCCCTGAGGAGATTTTCGTGAAAGGAGATTTTCGTGAAAATCTTCTAAGGGCTGAACTAGAAACGGCTGGCATGTTTGACGAATCGGCGGTTGAATCTCGTGAAGGGCCAAGAGATATCATATTCTCTCCGATTAGGGCCATCATATCTTTGATGGCCTTCGTCAAACTTTGTGGAAGTCTATGTGATCGCCTGAAGTGGGCCGACAATGGAATTAGTCGGCCCTAATGACAAATTGGCGATGGATTTGAGGAAGATATCCCGCATTCCAACAGCCACCTCCTGGAGATTTTCTTGAGAGGCTGGAGCAATTTGATCTATGCAACGCCTCCTCCTCCAGGAGAAGTCTTCTTTAGGCGAAGGCTCATCCGTTACCGTATTCTTTAGCTCCTCCTTTCTTGTCTTTTCCCGCCATGTGGAATGATCTTCAACTGTTTTATGGGTCCCACTGGGCGTGCCAAAAAATGTTGCCACCAATTCCTCCAGGGACAGGAGAAACGGGGATGGTCAACACCTGGTGGTGTAGAAGATGCGAGGGCGTGCCAGGAGACGTGAGTCTCCAAGAGAATAAAGAAAAGTGCCTGAAATTACCAACTTCTTTCAAGCAAATTGCGAAGCTTGAACTAAAGTTACAACGGTTCGTGGGCCTTGAACAAGGACTTCCACAATTGAAGAAAATTACATAGAAGAAAGAGAGAGAGAGAAGAGGAGGGAGAAGAAAGAAGAACGGGGGAGAGGTAGAAGATAGACATAGATAGGAGATAGAAGAAGAATAAGAGGGGATCGATCGACTAACTGCGAGAGTTAGGAGATAATACTAAATTACTTTGCTGCTGTGAGCGTTGTTGGTGCGTGGACCTTTGCAATGTTGCACAAAGGTTTGTATTTATAGGCATCATTTGCCTATGTGGGATTCAGAAGAATTCGGATCCACATCTTCTGCCCACTTTCTTCAGAAATCTTCTCCAAAGCTGCCAAGTGTCCCTTTGACTCAGTCGTCCCCTTTTATTTGGTGCTGAAATTAACTCCTAGGCCGCCAAGTGTCCCACTACTTCCATAACTACCACAACATGTGCAAAATGTGGGACAACTTGCCATAGCCTCAGCCGTATCTCCTGAAATCTAGGAATCAGTTTACTAACCACTTCCCATAAAAAGTGGTAACTAACTTCTTGGAGGCTTTTAGCCCACGTGGCAATAACTACCCACTTTCCTTGATTTAAGCTTCATGCATTTGAAAGAATGTCTGATGCACTCACCACTCGCCACGTGGCAGAAGCTATTCGTACCAGAAGATATAGTGCTGACATGGCAGAAGATGTCCGTTTCAGAAGATATCATCAGATTTGGCAGAAGATATCCATGATATCTCCCAGCAATTTGGATGGATCTCCTAGGATATATTGTGCTTACAAATGTCCCATATGGCCGAAATTAACTATTTGTGATTTTATCTAATTATCACATGTTAATTTTGGCCTCTTGGAAGAAATCATAGGATAAACTTTGCTTCCTACAATTTAGGTAACCACCTTATCATTTTCAAAATGATGTATTATCTCCTAAATTGTAGGGAATTCGGCTTAGGGATAAATCCGAATTCAAATTAAAAATCTTTTTGGCCAAAATTATTGCCACGTGTTAAAAATTAAAAATTATGGTACAAACATTGCCCCCCTTAAACTCTATTTTTGAAATAAAATGGAGTTTAAAATATGTTATATAAATAATAATGGGGAAAAAGAGTCCCTAGATTCTAGAAGATAATGGCTATAAGAAGACGAAGAGAAGGGGACTCTTTTTACCGTTATCTCCTAACACGTGGCATTATTCAACATTTTGGCCTTGCCCCCCCTTGACCTCTTTGCCCCCCATTGTGTAAAGTTTATACTTGAAGAACTTTGGGCTTAAGGAGGTCTTTGCATGATACCTTAAGGGGTAAAGATTCAGATTTCTTCTAGACATACCGGTACTTCAGCCTTGATTTCTCCTTAAGCAGGTGAGGAAGTTTCTGATTTTCCTTGACTCTATCCCTCCTTAGCCAATTTCATTCCTTGTCTAGTCCCTTGAAGCTTCCTTTTCTAGGGATTTGACAAAGCATTCTTTGGCTATAGGAGTTTTGAATGCTTGACTTTGAATTATTGGCAAGAAGTATGAGGTGTTTCGATCGTCAGGTTCTCCAATTTTCTCTACACTTCGGCCATGGCAAGCCGAATGTGTGTAAATACTGAAGACCTCTTTCTCTTGCCATGTGTGTGGCTGGAGAAAATCTTCTTTTTGTTTCTTGACCACAATTCTTTAAGTCTAGCATTCTTCTTGGGTATTCGTTGCCCAAGTTCGGTGTAACTTTGAGTCTTCTTATAAGGGAAACTTCTTCTGATGTAAATAGCTTCCAGATCTCACCAAACCTCCTATCTCCTAAGGAGATGGCGTCAGAATCCTCCCAAAAGAAGGAGAAACGAATTACCCTAGCCCCCTTGCTCAACAGAAGGTGAAGCAAACAAAGGGCTTCGTTATCTCCTGAAACCTTAGTCATGGCCGTTACAAGATCTCCTGCCATTTTTGTTGGCTCTGAACTTATTCGGCCTAAGGTGAAGAGGAATTTCAATTTGCACATTCTCATGCCTCTCAAAGTTGTGTTGTTGACAAGAGAAACTTGAAAACTCCTTTGGAAAGCTTAAAATGGTGTTGCAAACCGTCCCTTCTGATTTTCCTCTAATAGTGAGCCAATATTTCCTGGAAATAGTCTTGGCTTAAAGCTGAATGGTTTTGGCATTCGAAGAAACTCCTCTTTGTCCTCTTGAGAATCAGGTTATACAAATCTTTGATATCTCCTGATCCCCTTGTCGAGAAGAAGACTTAGTGGTTGTTGCCGAAAATTACGGCCCATAGGCCGTTTGAGCGACAACATTGGGACAAAAAATCTCCTTTATGCCCCCTGTTTCTCCTTAAGGATAATTGAAAAGGGAGTTTGGTATTTCTCCAGATTCATAAATGGGCTTTGGTTTATCTTCTGAGCCCAAATTTACTTCTGCCAAAAGATCTTGAATATCTTCTGTCAGATCACATAACTTTGCTGGTGGAGCTTCCATATCTTCTAACTGGATGACATCATCAAGAGGTGAATTGCCCCCCTCGGCCACAAGGGCCGAATTATCTTCTGCATCCATGGTAGAAGAACTTGGCTGATTGATGTGTTAGTATCTTCTGCGACACCAGCAAGTGTAGAGTTCACTTTATCACTGAAGAAGGCCCTCATCTCCTTGACGGCCTTTGTCAAACTATTTGTTGACTCTTATCTCCTTCAGGAGATTGTTGAAAGGAAGATCCGAATTGCTCTATGCTCCATAAGGTTGACCGTTGCGAGGAGGAGAAGGTCTTTGGTTGGGACCAGCGCCTTCTTTCACCTCTTTCGGCTTATTCCAAAGCAAAAACTCCTGCGGCTTAGGTTGTTGCTCCTTAGGAGATATTATTGAGTCAAGAAGCTGCTGAAATCTCCTAAGGTCTGAACCTAAGCGACTCAACAATAGAACCCACACTTCATAGAGGTCCAGGAGATCTTGTCTAAGCATGGCCAACATCTCCTTGATGGCCTTTGTCAAATTCTCCTGATATTCTTTGACCTCCTAAAGAAGGTATTGTTGAAAAACGAATTGGATCTCTTCATGCTCCTGGAAAATGACCGTTATAAGGGACAGAAGATCTTTGGTGAGGACCAAATCTCGAAGTCACCACTAGCTTACTGGATCCGAGCAGAAAAGACACCAAGCAGGGTGAAACACTCAGTGTTCGTCCCTTATGAAACCAGCACGGACCTAGTGGCCCACATTCAACACTACCAACAGGCCATGTTCATGCATGAGCAAGACGATGTCTTGCTATGTAAGATGTTCCCATCCCGTCTAGGGAAAGTGGCCTTGAGTTGGTACCACAAACTCCCAGAGGGGTCAATCCTGTGCTGGGCTCAACTGGCCGAGGAATTTACTGCTCGGTTCTTAACAAGCCGAGCGGCCCCAAAGGCCTTTGATGCATTGACCTCTATGAGACAGAGGGATGATGAGACTTTGCGGCAGTACTCCAAACGTTACTGGGAAACTTTCAACGAGATTGAAAACTTAGTGAGGAATACGCTTTGGCAACGTTCAAGACAAGCTTGCCTATGCACAGTAAGCTACGAGAATCGCTTACCATGCATCCAGTAAAGACTGTGGCAAAACTTATGGAGAGATTCCAGGAGCACGCACGGGTGGAGGATGACATCCTGCAAGCTGGAGGAAAGATTGTGGCTGGACGGCCACAGCTCTCAGAAAAGAAAGAAAATTGCACGTAGCTCGACCAAGAGGCAACAAAACACGTGCTTGGAGTAGCCACCACGAGAAGGTGCTTAACTCAACATTATTATGAAGGGGTTTCTTAGACCTATGCAGAACAGATTTGACCACGAGTAGGGTCAAGGTGTTAAAAGGGACACTAAGTGGAGGTGAACTAGCTCGGCATCAACTACGATGGGTGTCTCAGGACACGACCGAGCTAGTCAGGCTACGAATATAGCCAGAGTTAAATTATGGATTACATGTCCAGCTAGGTATAGCTCGGTATATGGGGAGCTAGCCTTTGAAAGACCTTGCTGAGCTATATGGAAGCACGGCCAGGGCCACCTTGAGAATATAGGGCGGTGGAGGTTCATACCGAGCACACCGAGCACAAATCCTATGAAGAAAAGGATTTGAGCAAAATTAAAAAAGAACATGAGGATTAATTTCCTTGACATAAAACAAGGATATCGTCGAACGGCCACAAGAAGGCAGCAGATTTGGACCATGTACAAAGATCCAACGATGAGATCGTCAGAGCAAAACAACGGCTTCACATTGATCGGCCAAGGAGACCCATGATGAGAAAAATAATGGGGAGCATAATTTCTCTTCGGTAATGACACTACCACAACCTCAGGGGCATGTAAGAGCCGATCGTCATGGTCTCCGAAAAGGGGAATCTGTTGTGTAGGATTTTGAAGAATGGAGGCTATGCGTGGATGGGTCTGCACATAGCAAGGGGTTAGGAGTAAAGATCCAATTACCCATAGAAGGAACAAATCACGTGACTCGGAATTGCTACCACGTGAGGGTATGGAGCTCGGCCTTTTTTTTTTGGGTAATTTAGCGTGAAATAAAAAAGGGTTAAGCGAATGTACAGCCTACAAGGGGCATACCCCAGGGAGGACAAAATGGAAAAGAAAGAAAAGTAAAAAAAGAAAATGCGTGATCCCTGGCACAACCCGCCAGGGTGGGAACATGAGAAGTACTGGCACATCCCGCCAGCATAGGTAAAATGATCAAACATGCAGCAGATAGAAAATTACAAAACTCCGACACATACTGCCGAAGATGGGAAAGATAAGATGCCCTTGCACAACCCGCAAGGATAGGGATAAGTAAGAAAAATAAGGAACCGTGCGTACTTCTAGGCACACTCCGCCCTTTACTGTCGTAAAAGTTTCCAAATATATCCTTGGTTTCCAATCTCAACAATGGAGCACCACAATATAGAACTCGATCGAGAGGAAACGGGCCTCAAGTATTTCGGAAAGCACTAAACACAAAGGAAGCCTCCCTCATAGATCCCTGCGTTCTGCGCCACCCCTAGTCTACCCTTCGCTCAACATCTCTTAACCAAGTTCCAACATCATCATCCATCCAGAGTTAAGATATGCTCAGAAAATCACAAATTATGGTAACTAATACACAGGATGACCGACTCTCATGGGACCAACAACATGACACCCGAACCAAACGAGGAGCCTCTGACTTTCCAGCAATCAGTACACACAAGGGACTCCCCTCAAGAACCCGTGGGACACATGCCTACTCAGTCGCCCGCTCCCACATGCCTTGTCCAGATTCCAAAGACAGTCTATCCCAAACAAGTAGTACAATCCGTGTATATAGCTCCGAAGTCAGTCACATTTAAGGTAAGCTAATACATAGGATGTCCGTCTCTCTTGTGCCAACCACAGCAAAGTCCGAATCAAACGAGGAGTTTCTGATTTTCGGCAATCAGTACCCACAAGGAAACTCCCCCATAGATCCCGTGGGACACATGCCTACTCTGTCGCCCGCTCCCACATGCTCAATCCAGATTTCAAAGACAGTCAGCCCAATCATGAATTACAATCCGTATATTAAGCAAACCGAAATAGAACAATTGATGAGTACTCTAGTCCAACAATAGTGTAGCTGGACTCAAGTCTTGTGTATGTAATCAACCTATTGTGTTGCTGTTCCCAAATGCATCCTGTGGTGTTCACATATGTGGACCCCAATAATGGTCTACAAAAATACCCATTATACGGCCCACTGCAACAGTAGTATACAAATAGGAATAAAAATTGTAGTGAGCAAATAACAATTTACCCCCATCGTTGTGGTACTGCTGTGAGCATATAACAATTTATCCAGATCTGCAAAGAGTGGGCCATGGACCTACCCACAGTAAGGACCAATACTTTTGTCCCAGAGTCAACAATTTGTGTGCTTCAAAGCAAAGAATCCCATACTACACGCAAACCAAACCATACTACCACCACGAGATAACATACCCCACCAAGCAGACGGGACACGGTTTCCCAACAAAGTAGACCAGTCGGTAGTGCATTCATTAAATATATACCACTGTACTTCATCGACCGAATATTGTATAAAATTATAAGTGGGACCGTGTTTATTTGCTGCCAGCCAAAAGTTAGCTGCAGCCCACGTTTTCCCATGGTACACGTTTTTCCCAAAGTTTTGTCCAGTCTCACTAAAGAGAGTGAGACTCACTCACCTCTTCACCAACCTTCACCCATCGACCGAATATCCAGAAAACACAGGTACGAGAGTCAATTACAAGAATTAACTTGGGTTAAATGATAAACAAGATACCTCAACCCACAGATTTGGGGTGTTGCTGTATAGGAAACAGATGTTCGAAGAGATTGAGCAGCCCAGAAGGTTCCATCGTTGAAGCTTATTAGAGAGAAAATCACCTCTTCGGCCTTAGATGATCCACCAATGCGATTTTTAGAAACCCACATGGGAATTACCTCTTCTGCCGTGACATCACGACACTTAGCAAGAAGAGAACTTGAAACGCAATGGTAAAGCACTCCAGCTGATGAGAGGCAACCCAGCTCTATTTCCGAGAATAGACTAATCGGTACTCAGATTTTGGATAAATACGAAACCATTTTCTTGGTTACCAGCATTATCTTTGAGGAGTCAAACCCTCTGTGGAACGAAACTTGAATCCGCAGTATATGTTGTTGATGGAGAAGCGTCCATTCCTAGATCCCCTTGTGATAGAATCTTGAGTCTGAACAGTTCCATCCAATACCGCCCAGAGACCAGATTTTGGTAGGATAATTAGTGATGGAATTCATCACTAATGTAGATAAACCGAACAAAATGTTCAGTTGATTTGTAAAAAATTTGGGAAAGGGGAGTGCATTCTCTCTCTATTTCTAGAGAGAGAAGCTCTCAACCCCCATGGAGCTCGGCCTTGCTGTGAAAGGGTTCCTTAATCTTATGCCGAGTTGTGTTGACCACGAGTAAGGGTCAAGGCATAATTTGGCCACCAAGTGAAGGTGTACCAGCTTGGAAGTAACCATGAGGGGATGTCCTAAGACATGGCCGAGCTGGTTGAGCTACGAATACAGTTGGGATAGCATTATGGGACTACATTGATTCAGCAAGGAACAGCTCGGCATGTGTGGACTGGGTCTCGTACGGTTCATGCCGAGCCATGTGGGAGGACGGTCAGGACCGCCTTAAGAGTATAGGACGGTGGAGCATTCCTAAAGAATACATTGCATAAGCATGTAGGAATGAGACCTATATGGAAAGGAGTTCTATCGCAAGAAAAGATCTTGCACGCTATGGGAGCAAGTGGCTCGGTTCGAACAAAGCCGAGTATAAGCCTCTGCTCGCTAAGAGATTGAGGGTCTATTGTGGCTCATAGTTGGTCGAAAGCCAGCTATCCGAAGAATGTGCTGCTCGGTAATTAAATAAACAGGAGGAAGTTTATGTGAAATAAAGTAGCTCGGGTAAAGTGTCTACATAAATTCAATGGACTTGGATTTAGGACCAAGCTAGATGGATCTAATCATGGAATCCCCATGAGAAGAGGGTACACGTCCTAGTGATAAAAAGGAAACGCACCGGATCATGACCAGCTTGTTTGCGCGCACCACGTGATGGAGCAAAAGTTTCTATATAAGATTCACGAAAGGACATATGGAAGTAACATTAGTGGAAGAACCATAAGCTCACCAAGCAACATTCTGGGGATAATGATGACCCTGGTTGGACGCACCACGTGAAGGTGCAAAGTGCCCGGTCACACAGAAAATTCCACGAAAAGGAAGTTCGGCCTAGACGAGGAAGAGCCATACAAGGGATAACTGGAACTAGAGTTCATCCCCAAGCAGACTTGGATGGGAATCCAGTGCCATTGCCATGGAATACACAGATAAGTAGTCAAATTACTTATTTCAATTTATTTATTGTTTAGCTACAAATTGCTATGATGGAATTATGAACAGAATTCTAGAGTGGATAAAATCCAGTTACCCTCAGAAAAGGCAGAACACGTGCTCTAAAATAACCACCACATGAGGGTAGTTAGCTCGGCGCAGTTGTATAGGGGCTCCCTAACCCTATGCCGAGCAATGATGACCATGAGTAGAGTCAAGAGAGTAAATCAAGTACCAAGTGAAGATTTAACAGCTTGACAGTACCGCGAAGGGATGTTTTAAGACATGGCCTAGCTAAGTGAAAGCACGGCACCACCTTAAGAATATAGGGCGGTGAGACATTCCAGAAGGTTCTAAATCGGCTCCTTATGTGATAAGGAGCGATCCCGTGTATAAAAGGATTAACATAAGCATCCCTAATGCAATTAGGAAGACGCTGCATATAGAAAGGAAACCTACATGAAGAAAGATGGAGGGTTCCAGTGAGGAAGCACGTGATCAAGACCTACGTGGATTTTATCCCCGTACAAATCCTATAGAAATTATTATTCGCTATGAGTTGCTATAGTGAAATCATTAGCGATATCCGTCTTTTCTCGTTTTGTTAGCTACGAATTGCTTTAAATACGGTGAGAGTTATGAATAAAACTCTGTTTGACTTGAAACAAGTTGTTTCTGTATGGTCTAAGCATGAATAAGCTAAGTTTGGACCCAAAGACGCTTTGCCTCAAAACTGGGGAGCGGAGAGTGTAAAAACTTATGCAATAGGCAACGAATATTGCTCAAATTTTCCCAAGTACGAAGAAACTTGGAGGCCGGCAACGAATATTGCTCAAATTTTCCCAAGTACGAAGAAACTTGGAGGCAAGCAACGAATATTGCTTGAACATTCCCAAGTACGAAGAAACTTGGAGGCAAGCAACGAATATTGCTTGAACTCTCCCAAGTACGAAGAAACTTGGAGGCAATCAACGAATATTGCTTGAACTCTCCCAAGACGAAGAAACTTGGAGACAAACAACGGATATTGCTCGAACATTCCCAAGTACGAAGAAACTCGGACAGTGAGCTACGAATAATGCTTGAACATTGCTAAGTACGTGGAAACTTGGGCAATAAGCGACAATCATTACTTGTGGTCTGCTAAGTACGAAAAATTCTTAGCTGGAAAGTTAAACGCGAGTATTACGGCAAGGAAAAACACAATTAGCAGTAAGCTTTGACCATCATTCACGAACAACAATGGTGATCAAAGCTGGGGAGCAATTGGAGAGGGAAGAATCCAATTATATTGGGAAATACCCAAGCACGTACGAAACACGTGCTTAGCCTGGACACTACGTGAGGGTGGCTCAGTTTGGGGAGACCATAAGAAAGGGCCCCAGGTTATGGCCGAGCATGGTAGGCGAAGTGTGCAGTCAGGATAGCGCCACGGGATGGTGGCGGTACCATGAGAAGGTGCTCGAGGCCAATGCCGAGCTATGTATCTGGTCGGCAACAGTACATGAGAATAGGCAAGTATGTTGCCGAGCTAACTGCCTACGTGATAAGGTGGCAGGTCAGCCTCTTACGTGATAAGGGTTAAATCCTGAGAGTTAAGGGATTATCATTAGGCTTCCATATTGGACAAGAAGTCCAGTATAGATACAGAATCCTTACGAGAAGGGAATTCTGATTGTATTGCCATATGGGACGAATCCCATAAGAGAAAGGACTCCTAACGTAAAGAGGATTCCGATAATGGCAAGGATTCCTAACGTGGAGGGAATCCTTGTAGAATAAAGATTGTGTATCTATATGGAGAGAGTCCCATATAGGAAAGGACTCCTAATGTGAATAGGATCCTTGGACAACAAGCACCCTGCATCTATAAATAAGGTGCAATACCCATGAAGAAAGGTACCCAGTAATTCGTGTTTACATGCTTTACGTGTTTTATGGTTTCCTCCTAGTACGTGATACTAACTTAAGCATCGGAGGGCCTTTGCCGACAAGAGGCAAAGGTGCTCTAACCGTCTATTGTCTTGCAGTGCTAGGGTTCCGGCGAAGAGTGCATATTGTTGATCTCATAGAGGCGTGGAAATAGCATACCCAGATTTTTCCCCTCTACAATAGCTTCCAGATCTCACCAAACCTCCTATCTCCTAAGGAGATGGCGTCAGAATCCTCCCAAAAGAGGTAAATATGTAGGAGAAACGAATTACCCTAGCCCCCTTGCTCAACAGAAGGTGAAGCAAACAAAGGGCTCTGTTATTTCCTGAAACCTTAGTCATGGCCGTTACAAGATCTCCTGCCATTTTTGTTGGCTCTGAACTTATTCGGCCTAAGGTGAAGAGGAATTTCAATTTGCACATTCTCATGCCTCTCAAAGTTGTGTTGTTGACAAGAGAAACTTGAAAACTCCTTTGGAAGGCTTAAAATGGTGTTGCAAACCGTCCCTTCTGATTTTCCTCTAATAGTGAGCCAATATTTCCTGGAAATAGTCTTGGCTTAAAGCTGAATGGTTTTGGCATTTGAAGAAACTCCTCTTTGTCCTCTTGAGAATCAGGTTATACAAATCTTTGATATCTCCTGATCCCCTTGTCGAGAAGAAGACTTAGTGGTTGTTGCCGAAAATTACGGCCCATAGGCCGTTTGAGCGACAACATTGGGACAAAAAATCTCCTTTATGCCCCCTGTTTCTCCTTAAGGATAATTGAAAAGGGAGTTTGGTATTTCTCCAGATTCATAAATGGGCTTTGGTTTATCTTCTGAGCCCAAATTTACTTCTGCCAAAAGATCTTGAATATCTTCTGTCAGATCACATAACTTTGCTGGTGGAGCTTCCAAATCTTCTAACTGGATGACATCATCAAGAGGTGAATTGCCCCCCTCGGCCACAAGGGCCGAATTATCTTCTGCATCCATGGTAGAAGAACATGGCTGATGTGTTAGTATCTTCTGCGACACCAGCAAGTGTAGAGGTCACTTTATCACTGAAGAAGGCCCTCATCTCCTTGACGGCCTTTGTCAAACTATTTGTTGACTCTTATCTCCTTCAGGAGATTGTTGAAAGGAAGATCCGAATTGCTCTATGCTCCATAAGGATGACCGTTGCGAGGAGGAGAAGGTCTTTGGTTGGGACCAGCGCCTTCTTTCACCTCTTTCGGCTTATTCCAAAGCAAAAACTCCTGCGGCTTAGGTTGTTGTTCCTTAGGAGATATTATTGAGTCAAGAAGCTGCTGAAATCTCCTAAGGTCTGAACCTAAGCGACTCAACAATACAACCCACACTTCATAGAGGTCCAGGAGATCTTGTCTAAGCATGGCCAACATCTCCTTGATGGCCTTTGTCAAATTCTCCTGATATTCTTTGACCTTCTAAAGAAGGTATTGTTGAAAAATGAATTGGATCTCTTCATGCTCCTGGAAAATGACCGTTATAAGGGACAGAAGATCTTTGGTGAGGACCATTTCTCTCCTTTATCTCGCTCGGCCTAATCCGGAGCAAAATTCCTGCCGAATTAAGTTGATGCCCCTAAGGAGATTTTCGTGAAAATCTTCTAAGGGCTGAACTAGAAACGGCTGGCATGTTTGACGAATCGGCGGTTGAATCTCGTGAAGGGCCAAGAGATATCATATTCTCTCCGATTAGGGCCATCATATCTTTGATGGCCTTCGTCAAACTTTGTGGAAGTCTCTGTGATCGCCTGAAGTGGGCCGACAATGGAATTAGTCGGCCCTAATGACAAATTGGCGATGGATTTGAGGAAGATATCCCGCATTCCAACAGCCACCTCCTGGAGATTTTCTTGAGAGGCTGGAGCAATTTGATCTATGCAACGCCTCCTCCTCCAGGAGAAGTCTTCTTTAGGCGAAGGCTCATCCGTTACCGTATTCTTTAGCTCCTCCTTTCTTGTCTTTTCCCGCCATGTGGAATGATCTTCAACTGTTTTATGGGTCCCACTGGGCGTGCCAAAAAATGTTGCCACCAATTCCTCCAGGGACAGGAGAAACGGGGATGGTCAACACCTGGTGGTGTAGAAGATGCGAGGGCGTGCCAGGAGACGTGAGTCTCCAAGAGAATAAAGAAAAGCGCCTGAAATTACCAACTTCTTTCAAGCAAATTGCGAAACTTGAACTAAAGTTACAACGGTTCGTGGGCCTTGAACAAGGACTTCCACAATTGAAGAAAATTACATAGAAGAAAGAGAGAGAGAGAGAGAGAGAAGAGGAGGGAGAAGAAAGAAGAACGGGGGAGAGGTAGAAGATAGACATAGATAGGAGATAGAAGAAGAATAAGAGGGGATCGATCGACTAACTGCGAGAGTTAGGAGATAATACTAAATTACTTTGCTGCTGTGAGCGTTGTTGGTGCGTGGACCTTTGCAATGTTGCACAAAGGTTTGTATTTATAGGCATCATTTGCCCATGTGGGATTCAGAAGAATTCGGATCCACATCTTTTGCCCACTTTCTTCAGAAATCTTCTCCAAAGCTGCCAAGTGTCCCTTTGACTCAGTCCTCCCCTTTTATTTGGTGCTGAAATTAACTCCTAGGCCGCCAAGTGTCCCACTACTTCCATAACTACCACAACATGTGCAAAATGTGGGACAACTTGCCATAGCCTCAGCCGTATCTCCTGAAATCTAGGAATCAGTTTACTAACCACTTCCCTTAAAAAGTGGTAACTAACTTCTTGGAGGCTTTTATCCCACGTGGCAATAACTACCCACTTTCCTTGATTTAAGCTTCATGCATTTGAAAGAATGTCTGATGCACTCACCACTCGCCACGTGGCAGAAGATATTCGTACCAGAAGATATAGTGCTGACATGGCAGAAGATGTCCGTTTCAGAAGATATTATCAGATTTGGCAGAAGATATCCATGATATCTCCTAGCAATTTGGATGGATCTCCTAGGAGATATTGTGCTTACAAATGTCCCATATGGCCGAAATTAACTATTTGTGATTTTATCTAATTATCACATGTTAATTTTGGCCTCTTAGAAGAAATCATAGGATAAACTTTGCTTCCTACAATTTAGGTAACCACCTTATCATTTTCAAAAATATGTATTATCTCCTAAATTGTAGGGAATTCGGCTTAGGGATAAATCCGAATTCAAATTAAAAATCTTTTTGGCCAAAATTATTGCCACGTGTTAAAAATTAAAAATTATGGTACAAACAAACAGGAAAGGCCCAATGTGAGTCTCTAATAATAGAAGCTACTTTAGCGTTTCTAGGTAAACCAGAGTCATACATGATCCTAGGGCCAAATTTATCCGCTAAAGGCCCTAATGGGTGCCAATTGTCAAACCAAAGTGAGGTGGATAAACCATTACCAATGGTAACTTTGATAAATGGATGTATTATACTCCTAATGGTGAGCAATTTCCTCCAAACCCAAGAGGAGTTGCTGGGGATATTAATTTCCCAAAAGCTTTTATCCTTAATTAAGTAAGATTTGACCCATTGGCACCACATAGATTGTTCCCCACCAGATATGAGGAACCAGATGTGCTTAGCGATAGCGGATTTATTCCAGACTTGCAAAGATTTGAGACCCAAACCCCCTTCTTGCTTAGGAGAGCAAAGGTGCTCCCATGAGACCTTTGCACCTGATTTTTTAAGATCAGGACCAGACCAGAGAAATGAGATGAGAATGGTTTCAACCTCTTTAATGACTTTCTTAGGGAGGATAAACAGGGATGCCCAATATGTTTGCATGGAAAAAAGCACATTTTTTATTAACTGCAACCTGCCAGCATAGGTTAGGTACCTATTTGTCCAAGCTTTGGTCTTACTTGTGATTCTATCAATCAAATTCTTGCAATCAATATGCTTTAGCTTTGTGGTTAATAGTGGGACGCCCAAATATCTAACAGGCAAGGAGCCTTCCTTAAATCCAAGGAGATGAATTATATTATCTCTGGTAGTAGGATGTACACCAGAGAAGAATATATGGCTCTTCCCGGGGCTTGGGGAGAGATCAGATAACATCTCGAACTCCTCAAGTGAGGATTGTATGTGCTTGACAGAACTTAAGTCTCCCTTGTAGAAGATCATTAAATCATCAGCAAAACAGAGATTGATTATCTTAGTCTTGCTACATCTCCAATGGAACTGGAAGTCAGGGAGATTAGCTTTTTCCCTCAAAAGGCAAGTCAATACTTCCATGATTATGAAAAAAAGGTAGGAAGAGAGAGGGTCTCCTTGTCTGAGACCTTTCCTACCTTTAATATACCCAATGGATTCACCATTAATACTAAGGGAGTAGTTGGCAGTGGTAACACAGGCTTTAAGCCAACTGACCATCTTAGGGTGGAACTCCATGCAATCTAATATATCCCATAATAAATCCCATCTCACATTATCATATGCTTTCATAATGTCCACCTTCATAGCACATCTTGGAGAAGGAGAAGATTTATGATACCCTCTCAAAAGCTCCTGGCTAAGAAAAATGTTATCAGCAATCCTTCTACCTTTAACAAACCCAGATTGCACTGGGTCAATAAGGGAAGGGAGTGCATGCTGAATTCTCTTGGCAAGAATTTTGGCAATGCACTTGTAGATAATGTTGCAGCAAGATATGGGCCTATAATCACTAACCTTGGAAGGGTGGGTAAAAACTTAGCAAAAAAAGAGTCGTTTAACATGTCAGAGATTCTCTCTCTAGCGATCTGGGCGATTCCTTCGTGAAACCCTAGATGGATTCCTCTTCAGATGCAACCATAGCCGATGGTCTAGGAACAAGAGCAGCCGATTCAAATGAAGTTCAAAGGAAGCAAGGTAACTTGGCCAACCAACGATCCAACCTAAGGTCTCTACAAACTCCTCAATCGAGGGGCTCAACGTCTCCCATGGCCAACCCTCAAATCTACACGGAGATTTGTCCCTTCAAGCCTACCGACATCTACCCTTACGGTCTTAAAACCGCAGATTTCACAGAGGAACCTAGTGTCACAGTACTGGGAACCTCCTCTACTCAACCCAAGCTAGTCCAATCCAACGTCTATCCTCCGAGAAACAAACCCAAATCGAGCATCTCTAACAATCCTTCCCAACAAAGTTCAGAAGGGAAATCAGTAGCAAGTGAGGCACAAGACCTCTACAAT
Organism: Vaccinium vitis-idaea; assembly: GCA_963854785.1. NCBI lineage: Eukaryota > Viridiplantae > Streptophyta > Magnoliopsida > Ericales > Ericaceae > Vaccinium > Vaccinium vitis-idaea. The sequence continues at coordinate 21,911,136 of OY978218.1, read as the reverse complement.
CTTCGAGATTCAGGTATTTCCTTTGTTACCCCAACCAAAACCACTTCACCTCACACCCACAATAGCTCCCCGCATACTCAAATCCACACGGAAATCAACCAATTTGTCCCTGAAAACCCTAATTCTTACGATTCTGGTGGTGCGGATGAACACCAGTTGAGTCCCCAAAGTCCTGCCAAGTCAGGTTCAAGCCCCTCACGGGGGCTTCAACAGGTTTTCCATGAAGAGGGAAATCGAATGGATGATGCTGCTAGATTAGCGTCCCTGGTTAGCTCCATCGAGAGGGAAATGCACAATGCTGGAGTTAAGGTCAGTCTATCTAAATTCACAGATCACCTGATCCAGCTCAAGGAGACAGTATCAGATTCGTCTCCTAGGTTTGATTTGGAAGGTGAATACGTCTCAGTCCCAGATGGTAAGCCTACAGAGTCCAAAGCCAATGATTATCCAAAGGAAACAAGGCCACCTCCTCAGGGTACCCAGAGAAACTGGTCCTCTCTCTTTAAAGCTCAAGCACCATCCAAATCGGTGCAGTTGGAGCATTACCCTGAGCTCCAAAAAGGGAAAGAAGCCCACATTAGCTTCGACGAGTCTCAGCTGGAGGATAGTGTGGGTAAGCATTGCCTAGTGGGTCACTTCCTAGATGGGAAAATGCCGCTGCCCTTGCTTAGCGCCACAGCGCGCGCGGTGTGGAAGGATCATGGCAATTTCTCCATCAAACAATTGGGCTCGTGTTACTTATTTGAATTTGAGGATGAGATCTCCAAGTTAGCTGTGCTGGAAGGAGGGCCATATTTCTTTTCACGTAGGTACCTTGTTCTGAAAGAATGGAAGAGAATGTGGGTACCTAGCAAAATCCAACCTTCTACCATCCCAGTATGGATCAAACTTCACAGACTCCCACTTGAATTCTGGACACATGTGGGATTTAGCAAGATTGCAAGTGATATAGGTAAACCCATCCATATTACCCAAAAAAAAAACCTTGGAAGGGTTAGGAATTTTAGGAACAAGGGCAACAATTGTGGCATTAGCTTTACCCAATAATTGACCAGACTTAAAGAAGTTCTGAACTGCTGCAAGTATGTCATGTCCGATCACAGGCCAAGCTTTTTGAAAAAACCCAGCATTGTACCCATCAGGCCCAGGGGCCTTGCTAGGGTTAAGTTCCCACAGCGTGTCTTTGATTTCAGAGTTAGAGATATCTTGAATCATAGACAACCTTTGGGAATTAGTCAATTTCCTGGATATAAGGTGGCTAACTCTATCATGACCCTTGTAGTGGGACATATGAGGTTTGCCTAACAAGTTAGAATAATAGTTGACAAAGGAGTCTTTAACAACAGCCATATCATTAGTGATAGAGGCATCATCTAAGACAAGGCTGGTGATTTTGCTCCTATTTCTGTAACTAGTGATGGACTTAAAGAAGAAAGAGGTGCATTGATCACCCAGCTTCAACCATTGAATTATGGATTTCTGCCTAGCAAGACTCTCCTCAGCCCTAGAGAGGGGAGAAAATGCTTGTAGGCCTCTCTTTCGTCCCTTTGGGTGTTGGGATTAGAAGGGTCAGCACCCAACTTAATTTGTAAAATTTCGAGCTGTGCTTTATCCTTTTGGACTCTGTCAGAGATTGCACTGTAGTCTTTAGAGTTTAATTTTTTAAGTTCATACTGAAGCATCCTCAACTTTTCACACACACAAAACATTGGATTCCCAATGACAACATTAGTCCAAACCTTTTGGACAGTGGACAAGAAGGTCGGATGGTCTGCTAAGAAGTCAAAGAATTTGAAAGGTTTAGGAGTAGGTTTATAGGATGGGTTCAAGAACACAACAGCTGGGGAGTGGTCTGAAATCCCAGGAGTAGGAAAGAAAGCAAAGGAAAAGGGCAGGAACCTATTCCAGCTCTCGTTGACAAGCACCCTATCAATCTTTGAAGATATGTGATTAGGAGATTGTTGTCTGTTAGACCAGGTGTAGTAACACCCAGAGAATCGCAGATCATCAATCTCACAAGAACGTAAGCAATAGTTAAAGTCATCCACATAGGAAGGGCATAATGAGGAGCCCCCAGATTTTTCCCTAGGAGTTCTAATGACATTGAAGTCCCCCAGAACAACCCACGGGGAAAGTGTTTTTATGCTTTCCAAATCTCTCCAAAGAACCTGTCTCTCCACATGATCATTGGATCCATATGTGAATGTAACAAAAAAATTTAAGTTGTCTAGAATAGTATTGACTTCACAATGGATGTATTGAGAGGACATGCTCAAAACATTAACTGAAAGGGTGATTGGATTCCAATAGATTAAGATTCTACCCTTGGAAGAAAAGGCTCCGTTATCTGTGGAATGCCAGTGAGGGATGATAAAGTTCATAACTCTGTTAACATTTGGACCTCTGATCTTGTGTTCTAATAAACCAAAAAGGGAAAAATCCTTATTTGATAAAAAGTTTTTAGCTGCCCTCTGTTTGAGAGGATCATTAAGACCTCGCAAGTTCCAAAAGCCAATATGCATAGAAGAGCTAGACATAAAAATTTATTTAGGAAACTAAACTACTTAGCATGCTATAGAAAGTATTATCCGCTATCAAAAGGAGAGGGGTAGGAATTACTACCCTTTATCGTGAAGAGGAGCCTTCTGATTGCTCCCCCTTCTTTTTCTTCTTGTTTGAGACCAATTTGAAATCCCCTCCATGCTCTACCTCAAATTTTTGCTCTCCACTGCCACTGCTAGAAGAGATGGGAGTTTGATATATAGGGGAAAGGACAGGTGCATGTAATAGTTTAGGTTCAGGTTCAATCCCTTTCCCTCCTGTCAGATGTGTGTCTTCCAACTTTGAAGGATCTCCCTCAAAAGCCTCCACCATGGCTGCTGGGGTACCAACCAAAACAACTTTTGGGTCAGGGACAACTATAGTAACTGCGTCTAAAGCTGCACTGCCACCTTGCTTCAACACCTCCATAACCTGACTCTGTACCATTGGGTTTTGATCTGAACTCTGAGCCACGGAAGACTGCTTCCCCATAGGCTGTTTCCCCTCAACTACATCTGCTATCTCCGGAATTGGAGTGGGTGGGGCTGGTTTTGGCTTGCACTTGTGGCCGAAAACTTTGCATTCTGAGCATTTGGCTGGAAGCCACTGATATTCCACTCTAATGACTACTGATTCCCCATTAGCCTTAACCACCACTTCATCGGGAAGCTCATCGTCTGCAGAAACTTCAACACACACCCGTGCAAAATCCAATCTCTTTTTACTCGCTGTAGCATTATCCACATGGATTGGTCTCCCAATAGAGCTGGCAATGCGACTAAAAGCAGACGCAGTCCAACATTCCAGGGGCAATTTGTGAAGCTTAACCCATGCTGGGATAGAAGGAGGGTGAGCTGTACTGGGTACTAACATCCGTCTCCAGTCTGTGAGCACCAAATATCTCCTAGAAAAGAAATATGGCCCTCCTTCTAGGACTTGTAGTTTGGTAGCTTCGTCTTTAAACACAAAGAAAAAGCATGAGCCGATTTGCTTGATAGAGGTGGGAGAATTCTCTTTCCAGACTGCTCTAGCTGTAGCACACAGCAAATTATACGGCATCTTCCCATCTAAGAAATACCCTATCAAGCAATGATTCCAAGAGTTAGTATCAATATCCGATTCATCTAATTCAACCACTGCCTCTTTACCTATTTGCAAATCTGGAATATGCTCTAGTTTCATCATCTTAGAGGGGGCCTGGGCTTGGAATAACGAGGACCAGTTAGGAACTTTACCTTGTCTCTGCGTGGGGTTTATTTCTACCTTGGCTTTGGAGGACTCTGGAGGATCCTCGACTTCCACGATGTCTCCTTCAATATACCGGGGAAGAGGTTTCGGAAGAGGGAGACCTTCATTAAGGTACTTGAGCTGGGCTGTGAGTTGAGAGAAGTCTACCTCCAGACCAGATTTTTTCATCTCGGCTTCAAAAGACTGGACCAGAGATGTAATTTTCTCTTCGCTATGTAGCCATTCGCCTGCGAGCTGGAACACCTCTTGCAGCTTCCGAGCGGAGTTAGGGCTAGCTATGGTGGGGCTGTGAGGGCCGACTGTGGAGCTTCCTTCTTTTGTGTTAGTAGCCGACGAAGAGTTAGGGTTTTGTGGGAGTTGACTTTCAGATCTATGAACATCGTCAGAATTAGGGATTACGGTGAAGTCTGATGATTTGAGGCCAAATGGGTAAGAATCATTAGGTTTGAAAGGGGTGGGTTTGGTGGGTGTGAGGTAAGTAGATCCAGTTACCAACAATCTGCTCTGGTTCTGATTCCCGTCATTTCCATCAATGGAGACTTGTGAAGTTTGATCGTTCTCCGCCTGCTTCCTCCTAAGGATATTGGAGTCCACTGCCTTAGATCCTAGGTTAACCGATGTTGTTGTGGGAGATTCAGCCATATTTAGGGTTTACACCAGGGAGTTCACCCAAATCGCCTGGTGAGTTGAAGAAGAATCGCCTAGAATCGCCTAATCGCCAGAGAAGATGCTGACGTCACCCATCCTCAAGTTGAGAACTCTGTTTCCAGAACCTACTTCAATAAGTGTTTATCTCTCAATGACCTTGATGACCTGAAATACACTGGTTGTCACTTTACCTGGTCTAATAAACAAGATGCTTCCCATTTTGTTTCCACCAAGATTGATAGGGCTCTGGTCAATGAGCATTGGATGAGGACTTACTCCTATTCTAGTGCTCATTTTCTTGCCCCTGGCGCATCTCCCTATTTTTTTTTGGGTAAATAAGCTTGAAATAAAAAAGGGCTAACCGGATGTACAGCCTACAAGGGGCATACCCCAGGGAGGACAAAGAGAAAAGGGAAATGAAAACCAACACATCCCGTTGGAGAGGAATGCCATAGCAAATTGTACAAGAAGCAAAGTATTCTAATGATGTTTCAAACCCATCTATCAGAGGAGAGAGAAACATCACAATAAAGGACCTTGGAATAGGACCTTGGGGTAGGTCCTTAAACATGAGACTTGAGCATGAGACATGAAGCTTGAAGTAGGACTTGGAGTAACTTGGAATAGGCCCATGGAATAGGACCTAGAACATACAACTTGAACATGATCGAAATCCTATGGTGTTATCCCATGCTAATGTAATAGGCCTATTCTAACTTGGAATAGGCCCATGGAATAGGCCTATTAATCATTACTTTGATCCCGAAGGCCAACAGAATAGGATCGAAATCCTATGGTGTTATCCCATGCTAATGTATCCAGAGCGTAGGCTTGCTTTGAGCACTCTAATTTCTTCAAAGTAACAGCGCCGGAGGCACGACCCGGCCAATTAAGGCCAGGAGCGTATCGCCGACAGAAGGGACGAGACGACAGGTGCACACCAAAGGCGGACCGATCGACCCAACCCAAAATCCAACTACGAGCTTTTTAACTGCAACAACTTAAATATACGCTATTGGAGCTGGAATTACCGCGGCTGGTGGCACCAGACTTTTTTTTTTTTTGGGGTAATTTAGCTTCAAATTAAAAGGGGTTAAGCGAATGTACAACCTACAAGGGGCATACCCCAGGGAGGACAAAACAAAAATAAAGAAACGAAAAGAAAATTGCGTACTCCCCGACACAACCCGCCGGGATGGGTATAATAAGCATAAAGCAGTAAAATTAAATCTATTACACTGTGGCTCTAAAAACATGTCAGCCCACAACCAAAAACATGTCAAGTGGTGTATTTGATTTGACCAAAGGATGATAGGTGGGACCGAGTAGACTGCTGCAAAGATTGTACCCAACAGTGCACAACTTTTGAACGGAGAGTAAATCCAACTCGCAGAGGAGAGAGTGGACTCACTCTCTTCTCAAACTCTTCTTCAAAATGATTTCCAGATAGAAACCTGAAAATGAACAGTACGGGGGTCTCCAAGACTAACAACAGTGGATGTATTCTGGGTTAACTTGCATCACCACAAACAAAGCACAACAACGTGAGGACTAGAGGAGTAGATTACTAACACGATTTTGGGCATTTGAAACATCTATGCAGAACTAGAACCGATGATGGTATTACCCCCTATGCCGTGACAGCAATGACACTTAGCAAAATGGGAACTGGAACGCACAGGAAAATCAATCCAAAATACAAGAAAGTAACCAACCTCAACTCTATTCTCACCGTTGAACTCATCTGGAGGAGTACGGGTCTGTTGATGAAAGGCAGAAGCCTCTTAGCTTCCTGCGATCTAGGGATTACCCCTAAACCAGTTATGACGAGATTAAGCAAATAGGGTTTCTGAACCGACAGATCCCCTTTTTGGGCGAATACCCAAACAGGAACCTCATCCATACTTCACCATCGTTGACCTCTTGTCTGATGCCGACGAGGAGTGGTCAGCAACTCGTGCCGACGAGAGTTGTAGAGCCCAAGTCATGAATCTGACCCAGATTGAAAGCTTCACAGATCCTTCGATTGGATGAATCTCCCTTTTAGGATAAACCCAGTAACAAATTTGCAGTGGCTGGATTGAACCCAGAATTGAAACATTTTTTGGAGTAAATCTCCAGAGAGTAAATCGAACAACCCTTGATGTTGAACCCTCTGAGGTAGAACGTGCGAGAAAGTAGACTGGATAGATTGGGAGAGAGACGCCTGGAATCTGCTCTATGATATACCAAACAGATGTTTGGTTGATGTATAAAATTTTTGGCAGGAGTTGAGGGGAG
>OY978218.1:21889419-21896919 GCA_963854785.1 Vaccinium vitis-idaea | reverse complement strand
GCTTCAGTGGAAAAGAAAGAAAGAAGGAAGCACGCTAGGGACAGATATGAGAGATCTGGTTCCAATGAGCACATTCCTGAGCAGCAAGCGAGAAGGGTGGACGTTGGCCGAGCTGAGGGAGGCCCTAAGACTGCACGAGAGGCAGCTAAGGAAGCCCTAGGCCAGATTTCCAAATCACCACTGGCCCATTGGATTCGCACAGAGAAGACACCGAGCAGGGTAAAACACTCAACGTTCATCCCTTACGAAACTAACACGGACCTTGTTGCCCATATCCAACACTACCAGCAGGCCATGTTTATGCATGAGCAAGATGATGCATTGCTGTGCAAGATGTTCCCATCCAACCTAGGAAAAGTGGCCTTGAGTTGGTACCATAAGCTCCCAGAAGGATCCATCTTATGCTGGACTCAACTGGCTGAGGAATTCACTGCACGGTTCCTTACTAGCCGAGCAGCTCCAAAAACATTCGATGCATTAACTTCTATGAGACAGAGGGATGATGAGACTCTGCGACAGTACTCAAAGCGTTACTGGGAAACTTTCAACGAGATTGAAAATTGTAGTGAGGAGTATGCTATGGCAACGTTCAAAACAAGTTTGCCCGTGCATAGTAAGCTACGAGAATCGCTTACCATGCACCCAGTCAAGACTATGGCCAAACTGATGGAGAGAATTCAGGAGCATGCACGGGTAGAGGACGACATCCTGCAGGTAGGAGGAAAGATTGTCGCTGGACAACCTCAGCTCCCAGAGAAAAAGACAATGGAGCCAAAGGCGTACAAGAAAGACTTCACGACGGGAAGGAGGGATTATGCACAGCAGAAGAAGGAAAAAGCTGACCCAGACCCCAAGTCGTACTTCAGTGTTATGGCGACTTTCAATATACCCATCTACAAGATGCTGTACAGGATAAAAAACGAACAGTGGTTCAGAAGACCCCCAAAGATGACTGGGAACCCAGAGAAGAGGAGGGCAACCAATCAGCACTGCAGCTATCACAGAGATTGGGGGCACATGACTGAGGATTGCGTGGAGTACAAGAAATTCTTGGATGAGAAGGTGGCGGAGGGCCATCTTAAAGAGTTCTTGGCTGATAGCAAGAATGATGCTGATCTGGTAGAGGAGATGGACTACAAGAAAGGTCCAAAGGGAACAATCCATATGATACATGGATTAGTCGCCCCTTATACCAACAACGAGATAAGGCACATCCAGAGGGTCAACAGCCAGGCAAAACAGGTCATGAAGCTCGGCATGAAGAGGCCGAGGGCTGAGGAAGTTATGGAGATCCCAATCACCTTCACTGACGACGATCTGGACGGAGTTGTTGTGCCACATAACGATGCGTTAGTGATTACCCTACGAATAGGGGATTATGACGTAGAGAAGATTCTTGTCGATCAGGGAGCTAGCACGGAGATCATGTACTACCAAACTTTCAAAAAGATGGAACTCCCACCGAGCTCATTGCAAAAATGTTTAGTTCCACTGGTCGGCTTTAGTGCACAGACGGTATGGCCTATGGGAAAGGTCACGTTGCCCGTCCGAGCTGGATCAGTAGTCCTGAAAACCGACTTCCTTGTGGTAGACATCCCTTCCTCCTATAACGTGATTATAGGAAGAACTTGGATGCACAAAATGAGGGCAGTCTCTTCAACTTACCACCAGAAGATCAAGTATCCTGGAGCGGATGGCATTGAGTGCGTTAGGGGAAACCAGAAGGTAGCCGACCTATGTTTCAACATGGTATTGAAGAAGTCCCCCAAGGCTGAGTTGGTGCAGACAGTCGAAGTTCCAGATCGGCCTACCTTGGAAGACATCGGAGGTGACCCCACCAAGAAGATGGTGGAAGGGTTAAAGAAGATACAGATCCAGGGAGACAATGAGGAAAGGTATTTCTTGATCGGCGAGACACTTGCCGAACGGGAGGAAGGGGATTTGGTTGCCTTTCTGAAGGACCACATCGATGTTTTTGCTTGGAATCCCCAGGAGATGCCTGGGATAGACCCCGAAATAATCTGCCACCATTTAAACGTGGATCCTCAGCACAAACCAGTTGTGCAGAAGGCGAGGAGGTCGGCACCACAGCACGCCAACGCTGTGATTGAAGAGGTGGATCGCCTACTAGAAGCGGATGCCATACGAGAAGTGAGCTATCCAAACTGGCTAGCCAACACAGTTGTAGTCAAGAAGAAAAACGGGAAGTGGAGAGTTTGTGTGAATTTCACCAGCCTCAACAAAGCATGCCCGAAGGACAGCTTTCCACTCCCCAGGATCGATCAGCTAGTAGATGCCACATCAGGCTATGAAAGGATGAGCTTCCTTGACGCATATCGAGGATACCATCAAATAGCCATGCATGAGCCAGACCAGGAGAAAACATCCTTCATCTCACCAAGAGGACTCTACTGTTACAAAGTTATGCCATTTGGGCTAAGGAATGCTGGAGCGACCTACCAGAGGTTGGTCACTAAGATGTTCAAGGAACAGCTCGGCAGAACCATGGAGGTCTACATCGTTGACATGGTGGTAAAAAGCAAATTGAAGCCTGATCACCTTGCCGACCTGGAGGTAACTTTCAATATTCTGAGAAAATACAAGTTAAAGTTAAACGCCTCCAAGTGTGCCTTTGGAGTCAGCTCGGGGAAGTTTCTAGGGCACCTGGTGACTAAAAGGGGGATCGAGGCTAATCCAGATCAGATCACGGCTCTGCAGGGCCTAGAAAGCCCAAAGACCACGAATGAGGTCCAAAGGCTAACAGGAATGGCATCAGCTCTTAATCGCTTCATCAGTAAGTCCTCAGACCGCTGCAGACCTTTCTTTCAACTTCTGAAGAAGAGAGAAGGATACGAGTGGGGAGCCGAACAGGAACACGCTTTCCAGGAGTTAAAAAGTTACCTGTCATCACCGCCTTTACTCTCTACTCCAGAAGCTGGGGAGCGGTTGATATTATACCTGGCAGTATCTGATCATGCGTTCACCTCGGTTCTCCTACGAATAAAGGGGACAGAGCAAGCTCCGGTCTACTTTGTGAGCAAAACAATGTTAGATGCTGAGACGCGTTACCTACCGTTAGAGAAATTGGTGTACGCTCTTGTCATAGCTTCAAGAAAGTTACCTCACTACTTTCTACAGCATCCCATTACTGTGTTCACGGAATATCCACTAAGAGCCTTGCTTAGGAAGGCAGACTTCTCTGGACGAATATCCAAGTGGTCCATCGAATTGAGCCAATTCGACCTTGACTATCAGCCGAGGACGACAATTAAAGGGCAAATCTTGGCTGACTTTGTAGCCGAGTTTACCCCAACGGTGGATCCACCTCCACCAGCCCTCCACGAGAAGGAGCAAGAAATCAATTACCCCGAGCAGCCAACGAGAATGGCCAATCTGGACCCAGAGGAATGGAGGCTCTATGTTGATGGGTCAGCTTGCAACAAAGGATCTGGAGCAGGAGTGGTACTGTTCTCTCCAGAAGGTTTGGTACTGGAGCAAGCACTACGGCTGGGATTTAGTGCTACAAACAATGTAGCAGAATATGAAGCATTGCTCGCTGGATTGAGGAGCGCCCTGGAGCTCAAGGTAACAAAATTACGGATATTTTGTGACTCACACAATTAGTTGTTAATCAGCTTTCAGGGGAATATGCTACGAAGAGCGAGAAGATGGCTGCATACTCAGAAGTGGCCAAGGATTTGCTTGACAAGTTTAACAGAGCTCACATCCAACAAATCAGCTCGGGCCAGAATGCACACGCAGACTCATTGGCATGCTTAGGGTCAGCAGTAAACACGGAGTACCGCCGTACAATAGCTGTCGATTATTTGAGTGAACCGAGCATTGGCCGAGCGGTAGAGATCGTGCTGGAAACAGAGTTTGGGCCGAGCTGGATGGACCCAATAGTGGCATACCTACGAGATGGGACATTGCCAGAAGACAAGAGGGAAGCTCACAAGGTCAAAACCAAATCAGTACGCTTCTGGCTCTCTCCAGAAGGTAAGCTTTACAAAAAGTCTTTTCTTGGCCCATATTTGTTGTGTGTACACCCAGCTCTTGTTCAGAGATTCCTACATGAGATTCATGCTGGAACGTGTGGGGGACATACTGGTGGAAGGTCAATTGCCCACCGAGCAATATCCCAGGGATATTGGTGGCCTTACATGCAGGAGGATGCAAAGGCTTTTGTCAAGAAGTGTGAAAAGTGTCAGAGATACTCCCCTCTCATCCGAGCTCCAGCGGAGGATCTGTTGCCTCTAACCAGTCCGTGGCCGTTTGCTCAGTGGGGATTAGACATCGTGGGTCCTCTCCCTATGGCAACAGGGAAACGAAAATTCCTACTCATTGGCACAGATTATTTTACTAAGTGGATAGAGGGTGAAGCTCTGGCAAAAATCACCGAAGCCATGGTGGAAAAGTTTGTGTGGAACAAAATCATCACGAGGTTTGGAATACCCTACTCCATCATCTCAGATAACGGGTCCCAGTTCGGCAAGAAGTTCAAAGCCTTCTGTGCCCAGTACGGCATCAGGAACTATTACTCCACCCCAGCTTACCCACAAAGCAATGGCCAAGCAGAAGCTTCAAACAAGACTATCTTAAAAAGTCTCAAAAAGAGGTTGGAGAAGAAAAAGGGAAAGTGGCCCGATGATCTTCCAGCCGTGCTCTGGGCATACAGGACCACCCCACGGCGGTCTACGGGAGAGACGCCGTATTCCCTTGCTTACGGAACAGAGGCAGTAATTCCATTGGAGATAGGCTTGCCGACCATCCGCACAACTCTCGTAGAGTCGGGGGGCAACGATAAAGCCCTGGCCGAGCAACTTGATCTCGCCGAGGAAAGAAGGGAGCGAGCCCTTATCACCTTAGCAGCATATCAAGAGCAGCTACGGAAGAGCTACAATAAGAAGGTGCAGCCAAGAGAGTTCAAAATTGGAGATTTAGTCCTAAGGAAAGTCTTGGCTAACACCAAAATATCCTCTGACGGAAAGCTCAGGCTGAACTGGGAAGGCCCATACAAGATTGTGGGAATTGCTGGAATTGGGGCCTATCGTTTGGCTGACCTAGATGGAGATCCTATACCACGGCCATGGAATGTTCAGAACCTGAGAAAGTTCTACCAGTGATTTGTTTATGTGATTACGAGTACAATCACATCTTTTTTGTGTTCGGACATTTGTGTTGGCACCTTGTTGGGATTACGAATAAAATCACCAACAATTATTTAGATTTTTGTCTTTATTAATAAAATTTCGTTGTTCTCCTACTGTGATGATTGTTTAAATATAAACCCAAATCGCTTCTGATCTGGATTCCTATTGGGGAGCAGATAGTGTGCAAGATAGCAACGAATATTTAAAAATTCTAAGTATGAAGAAACTTAGATCTGCAACGAATATTGCAGCAATTAAATTCTAAGTATGAAGAAACTTAGATCTGCAACGAATATTGCAGCAATTAAAACTCTAAGTATGAAGACACTTAGATGTGCAACGAACACTGCACTAAAGCACTAAGTATGGAGAAACTTAGATTTGCAACAAATATTACAATAAAAATCCCAAGTATGAAAAAACTTGGGTCTGCAATGCATACTGCAGTGGTTCCTAAGTACGAAACACCTAGGCTGTGAGAGGCTCAGGTACGAAGATACTTAAAAAACTCAGCATAGAAACAAACTCAGCACGGATAAAGGTTGGGGAAGTAACAAGTACGAAACACTTGTAAAAACAAAGGAGTACGCAAAAGTACTTAACAAGGTATCAAAAAGGGCCACATCCGGCCGAACAAGACCGCACAGGGTCAGAAGCAAAGTTCAAGATAGCAGGAGAAATATGATAGAAAAAGGCATTAAGCCTCTCCATTGTGCTCGTTGGTAACAGTGGCGGAGGTGGGGTCAGCATCATTACTTTCAACAGAGCCCTCGGCAACACCACTGTCTAGAACGGTAAGGTCAGTGATGGCTTCCTCCGTCGGGAACTGCTCGGAAGGGGGCTCGACTTCGGAGTTAGGCTGAGCTGGGGCATCAGGATTGGACCGAGCGGCACCTACCTCACTTGGGAGCTCCATGCTAGTCCAATGAGGGGAAGTCGGGTCCACCCCCAGCTTGGTAAGGCACCTTTGCCATGCTGCACCCCAGACAGTATCGTGCACCATTGGCATTTGAGCTCTGTAATTCTCAGTCACCTCCAGCACGGCCCTGTCATACTCCGCTCCGGCTTTGGCATTAGCAACAGATAGGTCAAGGTGCAGCTGCTGCTCCATCTCCTCAGCCTTCTTCTTCTGATCGGCCATCTCCTCCTTCAGCTTCTCAACCTGCTCCCGAGCTTCACGGAGTGATTGGGCATACTGGGCGCTCTCCCGTTCGGCTTTTTCGGCCCTCTTCTGCTTTTTCTTCGTTTCCTTCTCAGCTTCTTTCGCTCGGTCGAAACCAGCGGCAGCTTTCTGCATGATCTGCAATTTATAGGGACACAGGTCAGGATGGCTAGAGTGGAGGCAAACTGTGGGAATGTATGAAATAAAAAACAAGTAATCAAACTTCATACCTTGGTGCTTGACTGGAAGATTGACTTCATCAGTACGTCATAAGAGCTGTTTTTCTCCCGCTCCATGTCATTCGGGAGGAGGGCAGCCCTGGAGATGCCGTAAGCCACTTCCGTGGAAGAAATCTTGTCAAGGGCAGAGAGGGGAGTGTCGTCTGGGCGTCCCAGAGCAGGGGCCCAAGGCTGGACCAGAGGGGGGGAGTCAGGCAGCTGCTGCCTAGAGCCTGCCTCACCAGTTCTCCTCCTTTGCGGGGAGGGATGAGCATCCTGAGGACCCTCGGATGGCCTCTTATCCCTTTGTCGATCAGTAAGGGAGGTTGTTGTTGATGTAGGAGGAGGAGAGACGATCTGAGCAGCTGGTGGAGCACGGGAAGCTCCGCCGAGGTTTAATGTGTCCAGCAGATTGATCGGCTGGCGTGGCATCTCTTCTCGGTTCGGCGAGGGGGAATAGCCCGGAGAATCGTCCGAATCTTCAGGAAGGGCAGACTGCTCGGCGAGCTCGCGAACAAGCGCACGGTGGTCAAAAGCTTCCTCTTCTTTTTCTTCCTCCTCTCCTGTATTCACTCGCCCGGACGTGCTCGGTTCTTGATCAGGTTGGACGAGAATGGGAATGGCGGTAGGGATCTCTGGTACGTGAGCAAAGGTAATCTGTTGCTGGAGATCTGTTGAAGCTCGGGAACGTCGGGATCCTCTCCTAGCTCGGCCTCTCCTGGATCGACCGGTCCTTAGTTCTCCAGGGGGGCGTGTGGCAACCAGGGGAGCGGCTGGAGGCCAAGGATGTCTTGTTCTTGGTTCACCTGTCCTTCTGATACCACCCCAATACGTTGGGGTATAGTCCAATAACAGGTGGGTTGCACGGCCGAGACCAACAGGGGTTGGTGCAAAACCGTCGAAATACAGGGCCCGAGCAATATCCTCGCGATGAAGATTGCCGTGGATGAGACGGCCACCGTGATTG
>OY978218.1:21686919-21884419 GCA_963854785.1 Vaccinium vitis-idaea | reverse complement strand
ACTTAAAGAGCACTGACCCCTGGGTTATACTTGGTGATTTCAATTCAATTAGGAATCCTAGGGAGAAATCTGGTGGCACTAGCCTTTGGCCTCCTCATATGGATGATCTCAACAACTGCCTTTATAATTGTGAGGTGGATGACCTGAGGTACTCTGGCTGCTTCTTTACCTGGTCTAACAGGCAGGACCCTTCTCATCATATCTCTACCAAACTTGATAGAGTTCTGGCGAATGATACTTGGCTCAGGACACACATTTCCTCCTCAGCCTTCTTCCCTACACCAGGGATCTCTGATCACTCACCTGCTATAGTCCATATTACCCCACCTTCCAAATCTGGCAGCAGACCATTTAAGTTCTTTGATTTCTTAGCTGACCATCCCAAGTTCTTACCAACTGTTCAGCATGTTTGGAGACAAATAGTTCTTGGTAACCCCATGTTCTGTGTCTCTGAAAAGCTTAGAAGGCTTCAAGTTGATCTCAAGAAACTTAATCACAAAGAATTCAGCTCTATCTCTGATAGAGTTTCCACTACTAAGGCTCAACTTGAACTCCTGCAATTGAAACTTGGGGCTGATCCTACTGATTCCTCTGTTCAGTTGGATGAAAAATTGGTCTACAAGCAATTCCTCGCTCTCTCCTGAGATGAGGAAAGCTTAGCTAGGCAGAAGTCCAGAATTCAATGGCTAAAGCTTGGTGATCAGTGCACCTCGTTCTTTTTCAAATCAGTAAGCAACAACAGAAATAGAAGTAAGATTACTAGTCTTGTCTTGGAGGATTCCACCACCTCCCAAGACATGAATGTGATCAAGGACACATTTGTCAACTTCTATACTAATCTGCTGGGGAAACCCCACAGTTCAACTTATGCTGGGTACGAGAGAGTCAATCAGCTCATCACCAAGAGACTCTCTAATGCCCAAAGTATGATCATGGTCCAGGATGTAACCAATTCTGAGATTAAAGACATGTTCATGAGCCTCAATCCTCATAAGGCCCCTGGCCCAGATGGCTACAATGCTGGGTTCTTCCACAAAACCTGGACTATTGTGGGACATGAGATCACAGCGGCCATTAGGAATTTCTTTAGGTCTGGCAAACTCTTGAGTAGAGCCAATGCTACCATTGTTGCACTTGTCCCCAAAATTCCTAACCCTTCTAAGGTTGGAGATTTTAGACCAATTTCTTGCTACAACACCATATATAAATGCATTGCCAAAATCCTGGCCAAGAGAATCCAGGATGTCCTTCCAAACCTTATTGATCCAGTTCAATCTGACTTTGTTAAAGGTAGGAGGATTGCAGATAATATCTTTCTTACCCAGGAAATCATGCAAGGCTACCATAGATCTTCATCTACTCCCAGATGTGCTATGAAAGTAGACATCATGAAAGCATATGATAATGTTAGATGGGAGTTTCTTTGGGACATACTTACCTCTATGAACTTCCACCCCAAGATGATCACGTGGCTTAAAGCTTGTATTACCACAGCTAATTACTCTTTGAGTATCAATGGTGAGCGTACTGGATTCATCAAAGGGGAACGAGGTCTTCGGCAGGGTGACCCGCTGTCATCTTATCTATTTGTCATTGTCATGGAGGTGCTCACTTGCATCCTTAAGGAGAAATCCTATCTCCCTGACTTCAAATTTAATTGGAGGTGCAGTCATACCCAGATTATTAACTTGTGTTTTGCGGATGACCTCATGATCTTCTGCAAAGGTGATATAAATTCAGTCAAGCATATTCAAAACTCTCTCTTTGAGTTTGAGTCGCTTTCTGGTTTGTCCCCTAGCCCTGGGAAGAGTAATGTCTTCTTTTCTGGTGTTCAGCATTCTATCAGGGAAGAGATTTTACGTTTGTTGGAGTTCAAAGAAGGGACTTTGCCTGTTAGGTATCTCGGTGTTCCCTTGTTGTCCACCAAATTAAAGCATATTGATTGCAAAGTCATGATTGAGAAGATCATTGCAAGAACCAAATCTTGGACCAATAGAGACTTGACCTACGCTGGTAGGATCCAGCTGATAAAAAATATCCTTTTTTCAATGCAGACTTATTGGTCATCTCTCTTTATACTTCCTAAGAAAGTTATCAAAGAGGTTGAGGCTATCCTTAGATCCTTTCTTTGGTCTGGTCCTGACCTCAAGAAGACTGGAGCAAAGGTATCCTGGGAGCATTTATGTTGTCCTAAAAATGAAGGTGGCCTTGGCTTCAAGTCAATCCTTGTGTGGAACAAAGCTTCCATAACAAAGCACATATGGTTTCTCATTTCTGGTGGGGAACAATCCATGTGGTGTCAATGGGTAAAATCATACTTACTCAAAGGGAAGAGTTTTTGGGAGGTAAAGGTTCCTAGTTCACCCTCCTGGGTGTGGAGGAAACTTCTCAATCTTAGACCTCTTGTTCTTCCTCACATCAAAGTCACTGTTGGAAATGGCAAATCCACCTCCCTTTGGTATGATAATTGGCACCCCATTGGGCCCATTGTAAACAAGTTTGGGCCCCGAGTTATTTATGACTCTGGCCTCTCCAAAGAGGCCACAGTGGCTGCCATAATTAGGGATTCTGTCTGGGCCTTCCCAATAACCCAGACCTTTGAACTAAATGATATTAGGAATGGGCTCGCGTCAATATCGATACCCAATGAAGATATGGAGGACCATCATAAGTGGACTTTGAATGCTAATGGTGTGTTCACCATATCTTCTATGTGGGATCATCTTAGAACTCCCTTCCCTAAAGTGCCTTGGCACAAATCTATTTGGTTCTCTGGTCACATCCCCAAGTGTAGCATGATCTCATGGATTGCCATTCACAACAGACTTTTTTTTTTTTTTTGGGTAAAATAGCTTGAAATAAAAAAGGGGCTAACCGGATGTACAGCCTACAAGGGGCATACCCCAGGAGGAAAAGAAAAACGAAAGAAAGAAAAGAAAGAGAAAAGAAATTTGGGAAAGCTAAAGCCAAATGGCTACAAAGTGTTCTAGAGGTGTTTCTCTCCCATCTATCAGAGGAGAGAGAAACACCACACAAAAAAGAGGTTGAACATGGTAATTGATGAATGAACATGAGACTTGGAACTGCATATGTGACTTGGGGCTGCTTGAACATCAACTTGATGCTTGAAGTTTGGGCCTTGAAGTTAGAGCTTGATGATTGAACATGTCACTTGGCATAAGTTGGGAAAGAACCTCTTGCTGTTTTAACAGAACTGCTGCTGCAGTGACAGCAAACTGCTGCTGCACCAAACTGCTATACCAACACTTAGACTGCTGCTGCACAATGCACATATCTGTTGTTGCATCAACTGCAGGGCTGATCTGCAGCAACTATAAACTGCAGCAGCTGGATAGTAGAATGGAATGGATGGCTCCATGGCGGAGCACTATGGCATTGAGTAGAATGGAATGGATGACTCCGTGACGAATAGCATGCCATTATGCCATCATATCTTGTTGTAGTTTCTGTGCTGGAGCCGAGGATCATAACCACTTGTTCTTCAATTGCCCATTTACTTCCCAGGTATGGTCCCAGACTCTTGCTCATGTCAATATCTCCTAGCCCTCCAAGTCTTGGGCTAATTGGATTGACCTAATGTCATCCTTCAGAGGGAAAACTCTTAGGAATTTGATCATCAAGCTGGCTTTCACCACTTCAATATACCATATTTGGCTTGAAAGAAATGCTCGCAAGTTCCAAACCACCTCTTGTCCCATAACTGTGGTGGTTAGCAAAATTTTTACAATGGTTAAAACCAGGCTTTTGTCATTGGACAAACTTCCACAAGGATCCCAATCACAGTGGTTGTTAACTAGATGGGGTTTAAAGGACTGATCTACATTGCATTTCATATTACTAACATCCTTGTTTGGTTGGTTGTGTGTGGCAGGTCCCTACAAACTAAATTGCCCTACAGTTGGAAGTTAACTAACCTACCCAATTGTGTACTTTGTGTTGCAGGCATATTCCTAAGCTTTGGACGTATGGGGCTAATATTTAAGAGGCTCTATTATTACTTCTATTACACAGGTAGTTAGTTTACTTTCTTGTACTCTTAAGCTGTTCATCCTGGATGGTTGTTCAATTCCTGCTGTCCTGCAGAATCCTGTGCGTAAAACAGGTCCCCATTACTCATATATGTGTGTATGGTCCAGAGAGAAAGTGTGTTTGAGCCCCTGCATCCTTTTGAGAGGGAAATTTTGATGTATGGTGATTGTGAGCTGAGGGAGTTCGGTCCTGGGCTCCAGGGTAGATTGAAAAGTAGAGTGGGAGGGTGAGATTCTCGAGGGTGATAGTAGTGTGAGTACATATTCCCTGGAGCCTTCTCGTTCCTTTTGCTAGTTGCTGATGTTCCCACCATTACTTTACTGTTGTTGCTATTGAGATCTGCTATTGCACCGCAGATTTGCAGTGTCTTTACACCATAATGCATGGCTTAAGACATGCCTTGTCTTACTACTTTGTTCTGTTGTTGTGTCGTTGTACAGTCAGGCCCTTCCGTTAGTTGTGTGCTCTTCTGTGTTTGCTTCGCTAGCTTCTCAGTTGGGTCCTTCTATTAGATGTGTGCTTCTCTTGTTGCTCTCTTGTTACTGCTGTTGCTTGACAATCTGTCCAGATTGTGAGTCCAAATTGTGAATGAAAGCATTCTGTTACTGCAACTGCTCTGTTGCTGTATTATGACGTGTAAATGCTTGCTGTTACTGCATTCTGTCCTTTGCTGTTCCTGTCTACTGCTGTTGCTACACCGATACACCTTCCCGTAGGCAGTATGCTACTGCTGCATATTAATGCTACTGCTTCATGGCCCAGTTTGATCATTGCATGTCCTATTAATTCACCAGCTATAGCACAGTTAGAGATGACTTGTTTTGCCTAGTGTTAAACTCTTTTGGGTGAGGGATTATATGTTGTTTTCACTCCTGAGCAGTGACAAATTCAAACGATATGCTGCCCAAATTTACAGAAATTCCCCTAGGTTGAATTCCCACTGCGTTGGGATAGGGCCTATCCTTGGGGGGTTGTCCCTTGGAATGTTTAATGTTTAATCCTTCTATATGTATTTCTTTATGTATTCAATTTCTAGACTTCAATATTAGTGGCTGTTACGTAGGCCTTTTGATTGAATGTTTCTTCCCCTTCATTTGTGATGGAGGGGAAACATTTCCCATTTCCATGTAGCCATTTGGCCATCCCATTTCCTTTTCTTTTCTTTCTTTTGTTTTGTCCTCCCTGGGGTATGCCCCTTGTAGGCTGTATATTCGTTTAGCCTCTTTTTTATTTCAAGCTTGTTTTACCCAAAAAAAAAGGCACGTGTCTTTGGCATTAGCCTCCGCGATAGATGTGTCGCGAAGGCCGCCTTGAAGTACAACTCCTATCTTTATATTGTACTCTATTTTTCCTTTCTTTTATTTTATTTTGTTTTGTCCTCCTGGGGTATGCCCCTTGTAGGCTGTAAATTCGATTAGTCCCTTTTTATTTCAAGCTTATTTACCCCAAAAAAAAAAAAAATCCCCATGTCTGGTCCACAATCACTTTTGCATTTTGGGTTTTGGAACTTGAGAGGTCTAAACGACCCTCTCAAGCAAAAAGCTAGCAAACGTTTTTTGGGAAATAATAATCTATCTCTGATTGGTCTACTTGAACATAAGATTAAAGAGCCTAACATTAAAAGGAATGGCTTATTGCATTTAGGGTTGAGAGCTTCTCTCTCTAGAATCTAAAGAGAGAATGCACTCCCCTCCCATATCTCATATTTTTTCCACAAATCACCAAACAATCTGTTTGGTTCTTTCATGGAGCAGATCTCATGGGGTCTCATCTGCAAGGGGTCTGGGTCTTCCAGGTGATTCAGTCTTTATAACAAACACACCTCCCCAGAGATGGAGCTCGACTCCCTGGGTTTCTACGGCAGTCCACTCATCTTGCAAAAATGATGTGCCTTCTGTTCGATACGGAGGTGTTCTACCCACATAAGTGTATTTTGAATCCAGTCATTCTCGCTAAGTGACGCAAGAGTCCGGCGGTGGGGGCAACCCCCGTTTGATCTGGTTTGATGAAATTGTGGGGGTGGATGGTTCTCCCATTTGAGCTATCAGAGGTGTTCATAGCGCAGGTTGGGTTTATGCCTTTCTAAGTGGCCACATTCTCTGATGCAACATACAACATGTACACTGTCCTCCATTTGTTCACTAAGCTATTGTCGGCGTGATTAATGGAAGATGAGTACCATTCTTTCACTATCTATTTCTTTATAACTCCAACCTAACGTTTCTTCCCTTGATTCTCGTTTGATGAGCTCGGTTGGTGGTATGAATGGCTCACGCCCTACTAGTGTCTAGGCTCGATGTAGAACCGGAAATTATGGTCTTGATGAGCTTGGATGGCCTTGCGTCTGACTTTTTAGGACTGAGAAGTCTGGTTTTGAAGAGTCCTGTTGGAAGGCGTCTGTGGCTTGTGCCATTCTTGCGACTGAGTTTTGAGTCGGACTGGAACGGGGGCAGAACACAGTTGCAGCTACTGCAGTGACTTCCGGTCTAATCTTTACTGGTGCTACACGTGAATGCACCTTGAAAGAAAGAAAGTGGGTACATCTGTTTGACTAAGGGCAGTGTGCCTCTAATACAGAAGAAATTCAATGACTAAGGGCAGTGGGCCCATCAACCTTGATATTCGCAATGGGTATATTCAGATTTAAAGCTTCCCTTTTGCTTTAAATCCAATTGGGGCAGCCACATTAGGCAGTTTGCCTTTGCTATTCACGTAAAGGCAGTGACCTTTGGATTTCAATTGTGTGGTGGTCCCCATCTCACCAATCTGATAATTTTTGTTTTCAACATTTGTACCCCTAACCCAGCGGGTTGTGCTGGTTTTCATATTTCCCACCCCGACGGGTTGTGTCGGGGAGTACGTAATTTTTTCTTTTCTTTTCTTTATTTTGTTTTTGTCCTTCCTGGGGTATGTCCCTTGTAGGCTGTACATTCGCTTAACCCCCTTTTAATTTCACGCTAAATTACCCCAAAAAAAAAAACATTAAAAGGATTGTGAACTTCATTTGCCCTCACTGGCAATATGCACAGCATGCTCATTAGTTGGCCATGTTCAGCTGTAGTCAATAGCTGATCATATCATCTTCCATGTTCAAGTTATTACAAGCCTCCAGATTGGCAACTCCCATGATCAAGTGATCAAGTGATTCCAAGTTATTTCAAGATCAAAATTGTGATTAAAGTCTACATCATGTTGGTTATTGGATCTAATCCTCAAGTTCTAGTACTAAACCCAAGGTTCCCTAGTGTGAGCTGTTTGTTTCGTCTTTTGCACCTCTTGTATGGTGTTTCTCTCCTCTCTATTGATAGGAGAGAAACACCTCGTAGTTAGGTCTTATTTGCATTGCTGTACGATGCCTTATGGCCATCTTTTTGCACCTTTTCTTTCTTCTTTTCTTTTCCTTTTGTCCTCCCTGGGGTATGCCCCTTGTAGGCTGTATATTCTGTTGCCTTCTTTTTATTTCAAGCTTATTTATCCAAAAAAAACTCTGCCCATGCTCCTATAGGGAGAATCCTTGTTTGCTGGAATCCTCACATTGTCAGTGTGAAGGTTCTGAGCATGACTAATTAGCTTGTGCATTGTGAAGTTCACTCCTTACAGGAGGGTCATATATTATTGGCTACATTTGTGTATGGTGCTAATGATTGGAGTAAAAGAATTGGACTATGGAACGATCTCCAAAACCTAAGCAGCACTGAACCTTTGGTTTTACTTGGTGATTTTAATGCTATTAGGAACCCTAAGGAGAAATCCGTTGGCAGTATCCTTTGGTCACCCTTTATGGATGATCTTAATAACTGTTTATATAATTGTGAGGTGGATGACCTTAGGTTCTCTGGATGCCTATTTACTTGGTCTAACAGGCAGCCCCCCCCCCCCCCCCCCCCCCCCCCCCTCATCATATCTCCACCAAGCTTGATAGGGTTTTGGTGAATGATTCTTGGCTTAGGACTCACGTATCCTCTTTAGCCTTTTTCCCTACTCCAGGGATTTCTGATCATTCACCTGCTATTGTCCATCTTACTCCACCTCCCAAACCTGGCTCCAGGCCCTTTAGGTTCTTTGATTTTTTAGCAGACCACCCCACATTCTTATCCACTGTCCAGCAGGTCTAGAGACAAATCATTCTTGGAAATCCCATGTTTTGTGTTTCTGAAAAGCTCAGAAGACTTCAAGTTGAGCTTAAGAAACTAAATCGCAAGGAGTTTAGCTCCATCTCTGATAGAGTCTCAACTACTAAGTCTCAACTAGAGTTTCTACAGTTGAAGCTTGGGACTGATCCTACTAATCCCACTGTCCAGCAAGATGAAAAATTGGTCTACAAGCAATTCCTCACTCTCTCAAGAGCTGAGGAAAGCTTGGCTAGACAAAAGTCCAGGATACAATGGCTTAAGCTAGGTGATCAATGCACCTCTTTCTTTTTTAAGTCAGTCAGCAACACTAGAAATAGAAGGAAGATTACTAGTCTTGTCTTGGGGGATTCCACCACTACCTAAGACATGAATGTGATCAAGGACTCTTTTGTCGACTTCTATACTAATTTGCTTGGGAAACTTCATAACTCTCCTTATGCTGGGTATGAGAGAATTAATCGCCTCATTACCAAGAAGCTCTCTAATGCTCAAAGCATGACCATGATCCAGGATGTTACTAACACTGAGATCAAAGACATGTTCTTGAGTCTCAATCCTCATAAGGCCCCTGGCCCTGATGGGTACAGTGCTGGGTTCTTCCATAAAACTTGGGCCATTGTTGGACATGAGATCACAGCTGCTATTAGAAATTTCTTCAAGTCTGGCAAGCTTCTGAGTAAAGCTACTGCCACCATTGTTGCACTTGTCCCTAAAGTCCCTAACCCATCTAAGGTTGGTGATTTTAGACCAATTTCTTGTTGCAATACCATCTATAAATGTATTGCCAAGCTTTTAGCTAAAAGAATTCAAACTGTTCTTCCCAACCTTATAGATCCAGTTCAATCTGGTTTTGTCAAAGGTAGGAGGATTGCAGATAATATCTTTTTGACTCAGGAGATCATGCAAGGGTATCACAAATCATCCCCTAACCCCAAATGTGCTATGAAAGTAGACATTATGAAAGCATATGATAATGTTAGATGGGAGTTTCTGTGGGACACACTTACATCTATGAACTTCCATCCCAAGATGATCATGTGGCTTAAAGCTTGTGTCACCACAGCTAATTACACTTTGAGTATCAATGGTGATAGTACTGGTTTTATTAAAGGTAAGAGAGGTCTCAGGCAAGGGGACCCTTTGTCATCTTATCTGTTTGTCATTGTCATGGAGGTTCTCACTTGCCTTCTTAAGGAGAAATCCTGTCAACCTGATTTTAAATTCCATTGGAGGTGCAGCAGAAATCAGATTATTAACTTGTGTTTTGCTGATGACCTGATGATTTTTTGCAGAGGTGATGTTAATTCAGTCAGGCATATACGGAACTCCCTCTTTGAGTTTGAAACCCTGTCTGGCTTGTCCCCAAGTCCTGGGAAGAGTAATGTCTTCTTTTCTAGTGTTCAGCACACTACCAGGCAAGAGATATTACAACTGTTGGGGTTCATAGAAGGGACTCTACCTATTAGATACCTTGGTGTCCCTCTCTTGTCCACCAAATTAAAACACATTGATTGTAAAGTCATGATTGACAAAATCACTGCAAGGACCAAAACATGGACCAATAGGGACTTGACTTATGCTGGTAGGATTCAATTGATTAAAAATGTCCTCTTTTCAATGCAAACGTATTGGTCATCTCTCTTTATACTTCCTAAGAAAGTCATCAAGGAAGTTGAGACTGTCCTTAGATCATTTCTGTGGTCTGGCCCTGATCTTAAGAAGACTGGGGCCAAGGTATCCTGGGAACATTTGTGTTGTCCTAGAAATCAGGGTGGCCTTGGTTTCAAGTCCATTCTTGTTTGGAACAAAGCTGCCATAACAAAGCACATATGGTTCCTCATCTCTGGTGGGGAACAATCCATGTGGTGTCAGTGGGTAAAATCATACTTACTCAAGGGTAAAAGTTTTTGGGAGGTCAAAGTTCCCAGCTCGCCCTCCTGGGTTTGGAGGAAGCTCCTCAATCTTAGGCCTCTTGTAATTCCTCATACCAAAGTTATTATTGGCAATGGCCTATCCACCTCCCTTTGGTATGACAATTGGCATCCCATTGGTCCCATAGCAAACAAATTTGGGTCCAGAGTCATCTATGACTCTGGTCTCTCCAAGAGGCCACAGTGAATGCCATAATTAGGAATTCTGAATGGGCCTTTCCCATAACCCAAACCTTTGAACTAAATGAACTTAGAAGTGGGCTCTCCCAATTTACCCAAAAAAAGAAGTGGGCTCTCCTCAATTTCAAAACCCAATGAAGAATTGGAGGATCAACATAGGTGGTCTCTTAATGCCAATGGTGAGTTCACCATTTCTTCCATGTGGGATGTACTTAGGAATCATCTTCCTAAAGTGCATTGGTACAAGGCTATTTGGTTCCCTGGGCATATCCCCAAGTGTAGCGTGATCTCCTGGATTGCCATACACAACAGACTCTATACTGGAGATAGATTGGTGCTCTTTGGCACTATTCCTATTTCTTGTTGTAGTTTCTGTGCTGCGGCTGAGAACCATGATCACTTATTCTTCAATTGCCCATTTACCTCTCAGGTTTGGACCCAAATCCTTGCTCATATCAATGTCATCTGGCCCTCCAAGTCTTGGGCTGATTGGATTAATCTAATGATCCATCAGAGGCAAAACTCTTAAAAATCTAATCATCAAACTTGCCTTCACTACTTCAATCTATCAAATTTGGATTGAAAGAAATGCTCGCAAATTTCAAAGCAATTCTAGTTCCATATCTGTTGTGGTTAGTAAGATCTTCTCAATGATCAAATACAGACTTTTTTCATTGGATAATCTTCCACAAGGACCTCAATCAAAGTGGTTGCAGGCTCAATGGGGATTAAGGGATTGACTTCCGGTTTAATTGACTGAAACTGAACAAATTTTAGAGATTTTGGCAGGTTGTTTGAGCTATTGGAGATACCAGCTAGAGCTAAATTTATGCACTAACTACCCAATTGGGTACTATGTGATGCAGGTGTATATCCTATCCACTTGCATTTGGATGACATGTCACAATGACACTTGGCTGTCATAATTTATGCTGAGTAGAGACAGGTTTGCAAAGCTATGGGAGCTGCAGTTGGATCTAATTTATGCACTAACTTACCCAACTGGTTACTTTATGCTGCAGGTATGTTCTGTGAATTCTGGACTGTCATAGACCACTATTTCTCAAGGACAGGTTCTTCCAATTCCATATAAGTGTGTGTGTTCCTGTGAGAGAATGTTTGAGCCCCTACATTTTTTGTGAGGGGTAATAATTAGTTGTTTGGTGATGGTGAGCTGAGGAAGTTAGGTCCTGAGTTCTAGGGTTGAGAGAAAAGCAGAGTGGGAGGGTGAGAATTCGAGGGAGTCTGTAGTGTGAGTACATAGTCCCTGGAACTCTCTCTATTCCACCTCACTTTACTTTTTTACTATGCACCATGGATTTACATTGTTGCTGATTGTTATGATGTAGATGATTCTGTTTGGGCCCTTCTTTTTGTCGTGTGCCCTATGGTTTTATTCTGCTGCTGCTATCCACTTGCCCTTGTGGCAGTACTTGGTTCCTCTATTGACTGATCTTGGCTTAGTTCTGTTTGGGCCCTCCTATCTACTTAGATGTCGTGTGCTCCTACGGACAGGCCTGTGTTCCAGTATTTTGGACCTGATTTTACATAATGCTACATATTTATGGTTGTTGTAATGTACTCTGTGAGGCATTATGCTGTTGCTCTTTACTGCTACTGCTGTAACGGTTCAGGGTTACATGCGTCACAGGTTCATATTGGTCACATGTTACTAGTCCAGATTACTGTCCAGATCTTTACTTTACACTTGTTGCTGCTGCAATTTGATGAGGGTATTGGTTCTATTTTGGCCCCCCTACCTACACAAGGTCACGGTTTAGGTTGTTACACTTGTTAGGTGCAATTGTTGCACTTATTGATTACCTGTTGCGTACTTTGCTGCTTGAGGGACTGCTGTGTGTTGCTTCAAGCTTCGGCAATGTCAATTTTTAAATGGAACGCTGCCCAAATTTTTAGAAATTCCGTAAGGATGTTCATGGTCATGCCCATATTCTATCTGCTGCTGCTGTAGGTGTGATAATTGAAGGTTCTAAGCCGGCCCATTCTATTCCTAGCTGGAATTTTTTTTTTTTGGGTAAATAAGCTTGAAATAAAAAAGGGCTAACCGGATGTACAGCCTACAAGGGGAATACCCCAGGGAGGACAAAGAAAAAAGAAAAAAAAAAAAAAGAAAAAAAAAAAAAAAGAAAAGGAAAGGAAAAACAACCAACACATCTCGTTGGGGAGGAAGGCCAAAACAAAATGTACAATAAGTAGAGTGTTCTAGAGATGTTTCTCTCCCATCTATCAGAGGAGAGAGAAACACCACAGAAAATTGACTTGAACTGCTTGAACTTAAAACTTGATGCTTGAAGCTTGAACATGAAATTTGCTACTTGACCATGATACTTGGAATTGCAAATATGGCTTGGGGCTTGGAATAACGTGGCTTGAACATGATACATGGGCTAAACTTGAGCTTGAGACTTGGCTTTGCAAATATGGCTTGGGACTTGGAGTAACTTGGGAGAACTTGGGATAGAGCACCTGCAGCAACAATGGGCCTTTACAATTGCAAGACTGCTGCTGCATCGCCAATACTGCTGCTGCACTATACGGCAGCACCATACAAGACTGCTGCTGCTGCTGCATAGTAGCCAAAACTACTGCTGCATCAACTGCAGCACTGATCTGCTGCAAATGATCCATGCTACTGCAAACTGGATGGAAACTGCTGCTGTAGCAACAGATGTGGATCTAGGATTCACTAAAGATGAGGCCAGTTGCTGCCCAGATTGTGGCATTCCTGGGGCACAGCAGCACTTTGAGCATGGACACCTTAGGAACGGGAGGACATAGCTAACAGAAACGGGAGGACGCCCCCTCCCATAGGGGATCAAACTTTGCTAAGGGACAGCCCCCCTAAGCTAAAGCTACATCTCCTAAACATTGTCCAAATACAAACAACACATTGAAAACAACAGCTTTAGAAGGGAACTCTTTACCCATGCAACGGGTTCCTAGCTAGATGAGGGATGTCCTCTAGCCCTTTTGTTTGCCTATCATGGAGGGGGATGTCCTTCCCTTTGTTTCTCTGCCCTCTCATAGATGGCTTAGAAACATCTCACCTAGTGGCTTCTATGCCCCATTTTCTTTTCTTTTCTTTCTTTATTTTCTCTTTGTCCTCCCTGGGGTATGCCCTTGTAGGCTGTATATTCTTTTTGCCTCTTTTTATTTCAAGCTTGTTTTACCGAAAAAAAAGAGGGGATGGATTAGCCCAAGTCATGGTCGTTAAATACCCCTAGACTTTGCCTTAGTTTAATTTGTCATTTTTAATCTTCTGAGTCGTTCTCGAAGTCGAGAGAATTCCACCAACCAAACTCCAAAAGCCAAGTTTGTAGCTTTAAGGCTAAAAACCTACACTTGCAAGACAACTCTCACGCCGGGTGCATTTGGTCTCTGTGGATTCAACCCGGTCTTACCGGTTATTATGCTATGCGATATCTAGCCCTACGCTTGGGGCGACATCATCTACGATACAATCCAAGGTCGCAAACATTTTTGGCGCCGTTGCCGGGGACCCAATGGTCCATCTAGCATGAGTTTTTCCTTGCTCCATTGTAAGTATCCCACTCTTTTGTATAGTTTTTCTTATTTTTTGTGCATTACGTGTTTTATTAACGAGGTGGCGGACTAGACTCTCGGAACTGTTCTTGTGGTGAGGCGATTGCATAACCCCTCCATTCTGCTAGTCCTAAAAATCCTATAAAAAAAATATGGCTGATTTTGGAAGTTGCTATGAAGGGCTTTTTCTAGACATCACCAATTTCTATCAACAAGATGATGAGTATTTTCTGCAGTATTGGGGGCGATTTAAATGTTCCATATTCTCTTGGGCAATTTATATTTATGAGCTTGGGGATCTTCTGGCTATATTTTGCCGAGGTTTAAATTCTATGACATGTCAATTTGATTTGTTGTCCGATGAAGAATTCCTGAGTAAAAATGCCGAAGAGGGTTGGGACTACCTTGATGAATTAGCCCAAAAGCCCCAATTTTGCAAGTTGACTGAAATTGAAATAGAACCTCTGTTCTTTAATGAAGGGGTTATTTTAGCTTTGACAGAAATCTCAAAGGTTAAATGGGATGACGAGCCTGTTTTCGATTATGCTCCCCAAGAGGATTCCGATTGTACCCTTGATATGCCTTTTCATGAGAAAACTTTTGAGGTTAATGTCACTAGCACTTCCATTGAGTTTCCTCCACCACAAGAACTTGAAAGAGTCGAACTAATTGATTTCATAGGTGTTGATAATTATGATTGTGTTTACAATCCATTTTTAGTAAATCTTGTCAACACCTTGAAAATAAATTTGGTTCGAAATATGCACTTGGTGGAACTACATTTTCTAAAACGACTACTGCTTATCACTTTACTCTAAGTATCTCATCTTATGGCATGGTCGTGTACAATTTTTAACAGAGGGGGTGAAATGGGATGTTATGCTTGTACTAATAACTCTTCATAGTACAAAGGATGTTTGGATTCCACATGAAGGATGTTGTGTATTCTAATGGTCCGGTATAGCCACCCGAACTTGAGCTACGTATGGCCTGGCCACAGTCTCTAGTTCCGGGAAGAAAAGTATTACCCGTGAAGATTCTTCGGTTGTGTTATTTTTGTACATATTGTTATTTGTGAAGCCCGGATAACACAAGTCGGGCGGTTCTAATATCGCTTTCTCTCAGTAGGAGTGATGAAAATGCCTCTCATTTGGTCGAGGTATAAGGTGGTTGACATTCCACCCCGTCGGTACATTTTATCCCTCCTTGTTCTTCATTTTCATACTGTCTTCGTGCTATGAGGACATAGCACATTACGTACCATCTTTTGTGTGTTTCTCCTTCCTCTCCTTGAGATGGATTAGAAACACATTGTATGTAATCTCCCCTACTATTCATCATGTAGCCCTTGTGGCCCTCCTTTTATTTCTTGCATTATCTTTTCCTTTCTTTTCTTTCCTTTTTCTTTGTCCTCCCTGGGGTATGCCCCTTGTAGGCTGTACATTCGCTTAGCCTTTTTTATTTTCAAGCTTATTTACCCAAAAAAAAAAAAAGTTGGGGGGAGGGTTTACTTCGTGCTTTGTTGCATTGTTTATATTAAGAGTCTTGAAAAAAAAAAAAAAGAGAAAATTGAAAAAAAAAAATAAAAATTGGTGAATCAAGGAATTTGGATACTTGCGTGTGCTTACTCTTAATTGATGGCTTCTAATTAATGCTATGATGTTTGTTGTGTGAGACGGAGTCTTGATACGATTTCATGGATAGACTTAAGCTTGTGAACATGACGTTAAAGGGAAACACTTGGTTAAACCGTATTACCTATAGTTGGATAGCGTATGCTCACTTGAATTCATGTTGTTGCACGCACACTGTCCCACTTGACCATTCACTGGCTTCGAAATTGGTTCACGTGTCATTGATCCCTCGGTGTGAATTAACTTGTCCGTGAAATATTTGGAGCCCCTTTCCTTGTAAAAAAAAAAAGAAAGATGATGCATGCTTTATTGTTAATATTTATTCGGGCGTTCACTGAGTAACCGGACAATCGGGGTTTGCTCCCACCGTATTGTTCGCGTCAAAAGATGGATAGACCTTGTGAAGGCATTGTTGAATGTGGTTAGCTTGGACCTCACTATAAAGCCTTTTTGACTCGAGCAATTAAGTCTGAGGGGTCTCTCAAAACCTGGCACCCTAAGGTCATTTGGCTTGGGGATGGCCGACCTAACGCTCGCTAAAGGGGTCAACTATGGAACAAATAGTGCATTGGCTGCATAGCAAGCACAATTGGCAGACCAATTCATGTGGACCAAGCCACAGCCAAGAAATCCAGAACATCTCATGCTAGGGTTTGTATTGAAATCGACGCTGAGATTGAACTTCCTGCGGAAGTCACAGTGACAGTTGGAGGGAATAGAGTGATTGTACCCATTGTTTATCAAGTGCTCCCTCCGTTATGTGATAAATGCAAAGTTTTTGGGCATCCTCAATGTGCAAAACCCACTCCACCAGTTACCCAAACAACTCTTTCCTCTGATTGGCAACAACTTAAGAAAACCCTGGGGTATGCCCCTTGTAGGCTGTACATCCGGTTAGCCCTTTTTTATTTCAAGCTTATTTACCCAAAAAAAAAAAAGTTAAGAAAGGGGGGTCAAAACTGGGATCTACTTCCTTAGGTGTGCAATTTAGGAACAGTGCCACAGAGACCTTTATGGTGCGAAACACTGTTGAAGACAAAATCAAAGGTCCCTCCATTAATTCCTCAGAGGTACTATCTAGAGGCAGTATTATGTTGAAGACTCCTGCAGAATTTATCCCTGCAGAATCTGATGAGGAACTGGTTGATGAGGAGATGGTACTCGAAGATGAATTGGTAGGAGGATCACTTATTGGTGGCCCTATTTTGGTGAAGTCTCCTCCTCCCCCTTATTCTGCCAGCAGTAGTGGTTCTGTACTTACTGCTCATCAGACACAAATTCTGGTTGATGAATTACTGGGGGACAAATCAGCCTTGGGCACCAAACCTCCTTTGGAACCTGATCCTAAACCTCCTAACATTAGACCTGATGGGGAAGCTGGGTTCAAAATAGTCTCAAACAGGAAAAAGGGGAAGAAGCAGAATAGGGGTACTCCAACTACCCCTTCCCGTTCCAAGTAACCACTGATGCCTGTTGCTGCATCCTTTTTGGGCAAGCTACTACTTTCAACACTTTGCCACTTACTGTTAGAGGTAATACTAAACTCTCTTTTGCTAGATAGTATTCCAATATCTTCATTATCTGCCACTATTTTTTTGGGTAAATAAGCTTGAAATAAAAAGAAGATAACAGAATATACAGCCTACAAGGGGCATACCCCAGGGAGGACAAAAGAGGAAAAGGAAATGAAAAGAATGGCCACTTTGGCAACATTTGGAGAGGGATAGCATAATGAAATACATAACATAAAACTTAAACTAAGTGTTTCTAAACCATATTAGAAAGATGGTAGAGAAACACACAAAACTTATTATTGAAAGTGCTCCTAAGGAAATAATGACGTCATCAACCTTCTCTGGCGATTTTCGTGATCTCATCTGTGAGCCCTAGAAATGGCGAACAATCAAGCCATGGACGATGACACCACTACCCTCTCGGGTAGTTTAGGTAAACTAGCAACGGACTCAGTCGATCTTCACAAGAGGAACAAGAACCTTCAACAACTGGCACATCTTGCCACTCCTCAACGCTACTCAGATCTGGGTTCTGAGGTTCGTGACACACCACACAGTGAATCAGCTTCGGGCACTTCGATCTACAGCAAGTTATTGAAACCAGGTGTGGTGTTCTCTATACCCACCAAGTTCACACCATTCAAACCTCTCGATCTATATCCTCAGAGTCAAACAACCTCAGTTGGTGGTTTAGCTCCGATCAACCCTAACTCCATCCAATCGACTGAGCTTGATGAGCAAAACCCCCAAAGTAAGCTCACAACTTAAGCTCATGTTGGGTTGAGAGCTTCTCTCTCTAGAATTTAGAGAGAGAATGCACTCCCCTCCTTTCCCATTACAATTTTTATCACATTAATCAAGCAGTCTGTTTGGTTTTCAAGTTCATCCGGAGTAGATTTGTTACACTCCACTCCTATCAAAATGGGTTCATCTTCAAGGAGGGTCCCTGTTACAAAGGGGATCTATATTTTCAGGGGGGTATGGGGTTCAACTTCATGGTTCATCTTCTTCTCTCAAACATACAAAACCATCATATGGATGGTGTTCACAATAGCTACGTTGTGGCTGCCTCCATTTCAAACCATGGAGTTCATATTCCAATGTCCCAGTATTAGATGGAGTTCATCCTCAAAGGGGATCTGATTAAGTGTTCATCTCTTGGAGGTTTGATCCAGATGTCCTATGGTTATTTCTACAGCAACAAATCAGTTCAACGTCTTCATCTTCTGATGGAGATCGTCTTACCAAACCTAGATGGGTTTGCCTTCATCTTTCCCCGCTGGTGATTAGCATTCAAGGGGTCTTCTCGCAAG
This sequence comes from Vaccinium vitis-idaea, assembly GCA_963854785.1. Lineage (NCBI taxonomy): Eukaryota > Viridiplantae > Streptophyta > Magnoliopsida > Ericales > Ericaceae > Vaccinium > Vaccinium vitis-idaea. The sequence continues at coordinate 21,866,100 of OY978218.1, read as the reverse complement.
AAGGATTCTGGAAAGGTTTTCTACACGTTACAAACAACCAACTCTAAGATCGGTTTCGCACAGAGGTGTTGGAGATCCTAGGGGTTCTGAAATTGGTTCTTCCTTGGCGGCATAGTTCCTCCCGTTAGGTGTCGTTGGTGTCACGGCGGTGAGGGTAATACCTCATTCGGTCTCTGGTTGCTAAGGAGGGTTTCAGTGAAGTAGGACCTCCTTTTCTCCTATGCATCAGTTTGGAACGATTCTTGGAGGGTCTGTGGTGGTTCTTTTTACCAGGGTTTTCTGGAAATTATGTTGAGGAGAAGAGAGAGTGAGATTTTTTTTTTTTGGGTAAATAAGCTTGAAATTAAAAGGGGTTAAGCGAATATACAGCCTACAAGGGGCATACCCCAGGAAGGACAAAATGAAAAGAAAGAAAGGAAAATAAAGAAAAGAAAAGTGCGTGGTCCCTGGCACAACCCGCCGGGGTGGGAAAATAAGAATTACTGGCACATCCCGCCAGCATAGGTGTAAATAAGCAAAAGCAATAAGTGAATCAGATAATTGTTTAATGCCATGCACAACCCGCAAGGCTAGGATAATAGCAAAACATGCACATAATTGGGTACCATGACGTGGGTCCAAGATGGCCCCAATGTATGAAATGTGTCACCCGTGCTCGCGTCCCATAAGCCTAGCTATCCCAAAGGAAAAGTGGCATCAAGGACATGGGCAAGGGCAATGCGGAAGAACCTTATGTAAGTGGTGAAAATGTCAAATGCCTCCCCAAAGCAAGGGAGATACGAAGAGCGATGAACACATCAACTCATATGCTTAAGATCCGTCAAACCTCCACTACGGTAGTAACAACAACAGAGAACACGGCGCCAAGGGTACGAGCCTCTAGTGGAACACCGGTACAAGCCCAAGGGAACCCCCCATAGAACCCTACACAGGACACAAGCCTAGTCCACCCGAAGCTGCAAACACCCTCATCCAAAGCTCCACAGTCGTCATAATAACCCATAAGAGATAGAGCAAGATCATGAAAGTAAAAGAATCGCCCGCGGTGTTTTCAAATACAAGGATAGGCTAGGGGTAGGTGAGCTCCCCAACCAAGCTAAAGATCATGAAAGACAGAGCCAGCCCCAAGGAATAATCCCCGGATCGGAGAAAACCAGGTCACCACTATGTAGAACACATCTTATGGCAATCTCCGCCGTCGGGCTCTGTACACACACAATCACCCAGACGGTGCAGCTATCCTAATCCATAAATCCACACACACGGTAAACGTAAGAGTGCCTCCTGTAATGGTAATGGTACACGCAAAAGGAATACGGGGTCAGAGGTGGATGAGACCTCCGAACCGTGCTATGGTAGAACCAAGACTAGAGTCAGCCCTAGAGTAAACTCCGTGCCCTTCGGAGAACCCCAGCCCGCAGAAACTTGGCCCATCAAACCTAAGTAACCACGCCTTCGGACCTAAGTCAATCTCCACCAAACGCCGAAAACCAGCCACAACCACACTCCAATTGCACAACCAAACCAAGCAAGGGAAAATAGAACAAAGTGCCCCCTATAATGACAGCAGTACTCGCAAATGGAACTCGGGGTCAGAGGTGGATGAGACCTCCGAACCGTGCTATGGTAGAACCATGACTAGAGTCAGCCCTAGAGTATACTCCGTGCCCATCGGAGAACCCCAGCCCGCAGAAACTTGGCCCATCAAACCAAAGTAACCACGCCTTCGGACCTAAGTCAATCTCCACCAAACGCCGAAAACAGCCACAACCAAACTCCAATTGCTCAACCACTACCAAGCAGGAGAAAATAGAACAAGTGCTGTGTGAGCCCATAAAAATGGGTTACCTAAGAGAGCCACAGCCTTCTCTTTCAATTTTGTCAAACCAGGGAACAAAACAATCCCCAACATATAAATCAACCGTGACCGTTAGCAACTTCAGCCTATCTCCTCTCTGGCGATTTCGGGCGATCCTTGCGTTCTAACTTGAAACCCTAGATTCGGAGGGTTGCTCGATCTCCATGGCCGAGGGTTTGGGGATGCGAGCAGTCGATTCTCAGGAGCTCCGCAAGAAGCAAAAAAGGGTTACACAACCTCAAATCAGTCCGTGTTCTAAGGGATCTTCAGAAACAATGGGTTCGATGGCCATCGTCCCACAATGCTTCGATCTATGCCCCTATGTCAGCAACTCACCTGATGATGCAGGTACTCCTCAATATTCACCGAAACTTCAGTTTGGTCAAACCAATGTGCACCCACAAAGATCTAGCCCTAGATCGAACAACCCTACCATCCTCTCACAGCAAATCGCAAATCCTAACTCAGTCCTTAACAACCCAGGAACTTCAGCCACTAAATGCATTACCCCCACCAAACTCTCTCCATCCCACAATCTGCTCAATCAAAATCTCCCAGTCCACAACTCTGATCGCCCAGTAAGCCCTAATTCTAAAAACCCTAATTTCAACAGCAAACCCCTTGTCCCAGAGTCACTTTCTTCACCCATCGATGGGTCCCAACGAGTTCACACAAAGGACCTCATGTCTGGTCCTCATAGCCCCTCGAAATCAGTATCTAGTCCATCTCGTATTCTACAGAGAGTATTTCAAGAGGAGGGGGATAGAATGGACAGAGCAAATCGTCTGACCTCTCTAGTTGACTCTATCGAAGGGGAGATGGTCAGTTCAGGAATTAATGTAAGTTTCTCAAAATTCAAGGACCACCTCATTCAACTGCATGAAGCAGGAACAGAATTACCATCTACCTTTGATATTGAAGGGGACTTTGTCTCAGTTCCGGATGCAAAGGAGCCAACTCATGCGCCAGAGTCCAAGACATTTGGGAATGCTAAAGTCCCACCTCAAGCTCCCCAAGCAAAAAACTGGTCTGCCCTCTTCAAAGCTCAAGCTCCATCTAAGTCGATGAGGTTAGGGCACTATCCTGAGTTTCAAAAAGGAAAGGCTGCTCATGTTAGTTTTGATGAAACCCAGCTAGACGACGGAATAGGTATGCACTGTCTAGTGGGGCATTTTCTGGATGGGAATATGCCACTTCCCCTTCTCTCTGCCACTGCTCGTGCAGTATGGAAAGACCATGGCAAGTTTTCTGTTAAACAGTTAGGCTCTTGCTACTTGTTCGAGTTTGAAGATGAAGCGTCCAAGCTGGCGGTGCTCCAAGGGGGGCCGTACTTCTTGGATTAAACAGTTAAAGCTGCATAGACTACCACTGGAATTTTGGACGCACGTTGGGTTCAGCAAGATAGCAAGTGCAATCGGCAAACCCATCCATGTGGATGAAGCCACTGCAAATAAGAGACGACTGGACTTCGCACGTGTTTGTGTCGAGATTAACGCAGAGGACGAACTTCCAAGTGATATCACCATTTCGGTCAACTCTGACTCTATAATGATTGGGGTAGAGTATCAATGGCTTCCCCCAAAGTGCGAGAACTGCAAGGTATTTAGCCATACTTGTAGTCCTAAATCTGCCCCCAAACCAACCAACAATGGGGAAGAATGGATTGTGGTGGGTAAAGGGAAGCAAACTTTCACAGAATTGAGGACCGACAAGCAAGATTCAGATCCAGTTCCTAGCTCCTTGCCAGAGCTGGTGAATCAGGTTACTTTCCCCTCGATCAACTTGTCACAGCAAACTGTAACCCAGCCTGGAACAGAGATCACTCTGGTGCCTTCCAGTGGATCAGAACCAACCAACTCCCCTTCTAGCACAAGCCTTGTCAACAACATAGCTTCAGTCTCTTCTTCCTCCTTCACCCCAAAATCACAGTCACCCCTTACCAGCTCTAAACCATCAGGCACTCAAAGTCATTCTTCTGATGATTCTGAGGCCATAGATGAGGAGATCCTAATTCTTGATGAAGAGGTGATAGAATCCTCCTCTCCGGATAAGGCCAAGGAGCAGCTACCTCCTCAGCTTAACACCAAATCAGGGGCCAAACTCATTGCTCCAGGAAGACAAGGATTTCAGGAATCCAGTAGCTCCAGGAAAAAGAGGCTGAAAAAGGAGCGCAAACTCCTTCATAAGGGCAGTTCCTAATCCCCTTTTCTTTTGATAAGGCTATATTACTATTCTTTCCATATTATGCCTGTTTTGTTAAATAACTTCATGACTGGTTCTTGTGTTTGTCTTGGATTTTGGAACTTGCGTGGGCTTAATGACCCTCTTAAACAAAAGGCAGCTAAAACCTTTTTGCTTAATAATAAATTGTCCCTGTTTGGTCTACTGGAACATAAGATTAAAGAGCCCAATATCAAAAGAATCATGAACTTCATCTGCCCCCAATGGCAGTTTGTTCACAATAGTGTCCCCTCCCCTTCTGGGAGAATTGTGGTTTGTTGGGACCCTCTCCTTTTATCTGTCCAAGTACTAGGAATGTCCAGCCAGCATCTACATTGTGAAATTAATGAGTTGCAGAATGGATATGTGTTCCATGCTACTTTTATATATGGGTCCAATGATCATCTTGAGAGACAAGTCCTTTGGAGGAATCTATTGACTCTCTTGAGGCCAATCCCTTGGGTTGTTTTAGGGGATTTCAATGTCATTAGATCTCCCTCAGAGAAATTTGGGGGTACCCCACTTTGCCCTCCCCATGTTGATGACTTCAACAATTGCTTGTACACCTGTGGGCTTGAGGATTTGAGATTCACAGGATGTCATCTAACTTGGTCTAACAGGCAGCTTCCCCCTAATCACATCTCCTCCAAGATTGATAGGGTTTTAGCCAATGAAGATTGGATTAAAGCTTATCCTTCTTCCTCTGCCTTTTTCCCAACTCCTGGGATATCTGACCACTCCCCTGCTGTGGTTTGCATCACACCTGTGCCAAGATCATCTCCCAAACCCTTTAGATTTTTCAATTTTCTGGCAGACCATCCATTATTTCTCCCAACTGTTCAAAAAGTTTGGAGAACTTTTATTCTGGGTAATCCAATGTACTGTGTTTATGAGAGACTTAAGTTGCTCCAGGTTGAGCTAAAAAAACTGAACACTAAGGAGTTTAGTGATATCTCTGGTAGAGTTCTTAAATCTAAGGCTCATCTAGAAACACTCCAGGGGCAATTGAGCAATAATCCAACCACTGCCATTCAAATTGAGGAGAGAGATGTCTTCGAGGAGTTTCTCACTCTTTCTAGAGCTGAGGAAGGCCTTGCTAGACAAAAATCTAGAATCCAGTGGTTAAAGTTAGGGGACCAATGTACCTCATTCTTCTTCAAATCAGTTAACAACAATAGGAACAGAAGCAAGATTACTAGCCTCGTCCTTGATGGCTCAACTGTTACACATGATATGGCAACAATAAAAGACTCCTTTGTCACTTATTACAATAACCTGCTTGGCAAACCACATGATTCCCATTATAATGGTCTTGAGAGAATTAGACAGTTAATTAATAAAAAGCTGACTGATGAACAATGTTTGTCTATGGTTCAAGAAATCACAGACACTGAAATCAAGAGCACTGTCTTGGAGCTTCACCCACAGAAAGCTCCTGGCCCTGATGGATTTAATGCAAATTTTTTCCACAAGGCTTGGCCTATCATTGGCCATGACATTACTGCAGCTGTGCGGAATTTCTTTAAGTCTGGCAAGCTACTTGCTAAGGCCAATGCCACCATTGTTGCACTTGTTCCAAAGATTCCTAACCCCTCCAAGGTTAGTGATTATAGGCCAATCTCTTGTTGTAACATCATTTACAAGAGCATTGCAAGGATCTTAGCTAAGAGGCTGCAATCTGCCCTTCCCTCTCTCATTGATTGTGTACAATCTGGGTTTGTCAAGGGTAGGAGAATAGCTGATAACATCTTCCTTACCCAAGAAATTATGAGAGGGTACCATAAATCATCTCCCTCTCCTAGATGCGCCATGAAAGTTGACATCATGAAAGCGTATGATAATGTAAATTGGAATTTTCTGTGGGATGTCCTAAAATGCATGAATTTTCACCCGAGAATGATCAATTGGCTTCATACATGTGTTACCACTGCCAATTATTCCTTAAACATCAATGGGGAGTCCACTGGTTATATCAAAGGCAAGAGAGGGCTTAGACAAGGGGATCCTCTCTCTTCTTACCTTTTTGTAATTGTCATGGAAGTCCTGACTTGCATTCTTAGACAAAAAGCTATGCTTCCTGACTTTCAATTTCATTGGAGATGTAGCCAAACTAAAATCATCAATTTATGCTTTGCAGATGATCTCATGATCTTCTGCAAAGGTGAATTGAATTCTGTCACACACATTAAGACAGCCCTCCAAGAATTTGAGTCTTTATCAGGCCTCTCTCCTAGCCCTGGCAAAAGCAGTGTGTTCTTCTCTGGAGTCCAGCACTCCACCAGGAAGGACATTCTCCAAATTCTTGGCTTTAATGAGGGCTCCTTGCCAGTTAGATATCTTGGAGTCCCTCTATTGTCCTCCAAACTTAAGCATGGGGATTGCAAGGCCATGGTTGAAAGAATTACAGCTAAAACTAAATCTTGGACCAATAGGGACCTAACTTATGCTGGAAGAGTGCAATTAATTAAAAATGTACTCTTTTCCATGCAGACCTACTGGTCATCCCTTTTTATACTTCCCAAAAAAGTCATCAAGGAGGTCGAGGCCATCCTCAGAGCATTCCTCTGGTCTGGTCCTGACCTGAAAAAATCTGGTGCTAAGGTGTCTTGGGAACACTTGTGCTCCCCTAAACAAGAGGGTGGATTGGGCTTTAAATCCATTCAAGTATGGAATAAAGCTGCGGTTGCTAAACACATTTGGTTCCTCATCTCTGGAGGGGAACAATCTATGTGGTGTCAATGGGTTAAATCTTATTTATTAAAAAAGAAAAGTTTTTGGGAGGTCAAAATGCCTAGTGACCCTTCTTGGGTGTGGAGGAAACTCCTTGCTCTCAGACCTATCATTCACCCCCATCTCAAGATTGCCATTGGTAATGGTAAGTCCTCATCTCTATGGTTTGATAACTGGCACCCCTCTGGACCTCTGGCAAGTAAGTTTGGTCCTAGGATCTTCTATGATTCTGGTCTTCCTTGTGACTCTAAGGTCTCTGCAATCATTAAGGACTCTCAATGGGCTTTTCCCGTCACGCAAACCCTTGAGCTCATAGAGATCAAATCTAAACTCTCCCTCCTATCCCTTCCTATTGGTACTAAGGAGGACCACCCCATGTGGTCCCTTACTACCAATGGGGAGTTTACTATCTCCTCCCTATGGAACAATCTTAGGAATCCCTTCCCCAAAGTCCCTTGGCATAAGTGTATATGGTTCCCTGGACACATACCTAAGTGTAGCTTCATATCTTGGGTTGCCATCCAGAACAGACTTTACACTGAGGATAGATTAGTCACTTTTGGTACTAAGTCTACTTCTTGCTGTAGCTTCTGTAATGGTAGTGAGAGCCACAACCATCTCTTCTTTAATTGCCCTTACACTTCACAGGTTTGGGACCAGGTCCTTGATCTTATCAATGTCTCATGGCCTGCCAAATCATGGTCTTGCTGGATAGATCATATGACAACCATCAGGGGCAAAACAATCAAACCTCTTATAACCAAACTTATTTTTATAACTTCAGTGTATCACATATGGTTGGAGAGGAATCTGCGCAAATTCCAAAATATTGCATGCCCAGTCCCAATTGTTGTAAGTAAGATTTATTCAATGGTTAGGCTTAAATTGTTGTCCATGGAGGGCCTCCCACAAGGTCCTCAATATCATTACCTGCGCGATAAATGGAATCTCATTTGATAAGTATGGCACTAATTCTTCCTTATCTTGAGTTGATGCAGGCCCTCTATGCTTTGATTTTGTTTTGGTTCAGGTATTGGAGGCCTTTATCCAGTCCAGAGGTGGCTGCTGTACTGCTGCGGTTGTTATCAGGGGCTTGCTGCAGCAGTTTGCTTGCTGTTGATATTGCTGGCAGCAGATAGTTGCTACAGCGGACAGTCCCCAATCAAGCAGCAGGTTGATAGTCTGGAGTCCTCTAACAGCCCATTTGGGTAGTGTGTTGCAGGATACATGTCCCAAGGAAGCATTTGTGTTCTACTATTCCTCGAGCTGCTATCACTTTGCTATGTGACATACTGAGATGAGTGATCTACTTAAATGTGAGAATACCCATGTGAGATGTGTGATTGAGCCTCTGAATTTCTTGTGAGAGGAGGTAATACGTAGAGGGGGAGTCAAGTAAGGCTTAGATGAGGGTGCTCGGACCTTAGAGAGTGATATGAAGTGGTGAGGTCTCTAGGGAGAAGAAGAGTGAGCCTATATATTGTAGGTCTCCTGATAATTCTGCTATTGTGAACATGTTGCTGCTGTGCCATCTGCTATTTGGGAGGATCTTGCTAATTCTCCAGGTTATCAAACATTTTTACTTGAACTTCATGTTTATCTATAGCAAGGGTTGTTGCTATAGATTCTGTTTGCTTGCTTCCATTTCGATTATGCTCATTTAGTGGGTTGCAAGGGCTGTTGCAATCTCCATTTTACTTGCATGCAATTGAACCTTCATGTTAAACTATAGCAAGGGCTGTTGCTATAGATTCTTGCTTACTTATCTGTTATTAGAGCTTTCATTTGTTCATTGTATTCGTTGGGAACTTGCTGTGTTGCTGTTTCTAAGGAGACACTGCCCAATTTTCCAGTAATACAGTGGACATGATTGTTAATTGCTTAGAATTGTTTGGTATCATCTGGACTGCTGTGTGTCTGATCAGCATCCACGATGTTGAGAATTCTGGCCTAGCCTTGGGGGGCTGTCCCATGGCGTGTATTAGTCCCTTCTGGGAGGGGGCATTTCCTCCCTTCTCATTCTATGAGTTGCAACTGTTGTCTGATGCTAGTGCTGCTGTGGCAGCCTCCCGGATGCTCTACTACTACTACTGCTGTTGCTACTCGCTATTACTGCTACATTGTGTTATGTTATGCTGCTACATTGTTTCTTTTGCTGCTGTGTACTACTGTTGGAAGTTCTACCTCTATCTCTTCCTCTTTATTTTCTCTTTTTCAGCTGCTGCTGTTGTATACGCAGTGGCTGGCACCTTGAGGGTGCTCCAATTACAAACGGGTCATGCCGGAATTTTCAAAATTTTCTTCCCAACAGTTTATGGAGAGTGTTTCTCCTTAGATTCAAGATCTTGTTTTCCCCTTTTGAGTGTTTCTCCTCCCTCTTTCTGATGGATTAGAAACACTCGTTCCCATTTGTAGCCTTTTGGCCATCCCACTCCCTCCTTGGCGGTTTGTGCTAGGGAGGTAGTTATTTTGTTTTGATTTGCCTTTTCTTTTCTTTTTGTTTTGTCCTCCTGGGGTATGCCCCTTGTAGGCTGTATATTCGCTTATCCTCTTTTATTTTCAAGCTAATTTACCCAAAAAAAAAAACTTCAGCTTGTTCCAAACAGAATCATAATAGGACCTCGAAAACTTCACCAATGGCACACTAGCAGAACCAGAACCAATACGGAATTACCCCTTATGCCGTGACAACAATGACACCTAACAAAGAGAACTAGAACGCAGATGCACAATTAGAAGCTATATCGTAGATCCCAAAATGAAACTGTAAGGTCCAAAGCCAACTACCATAGCCCTAGTTCCTTAGGAAAAAAAAACACGGGCCATTCAAATAAAGGAGCACTGATGTCAAGAGTGGGTCAAAACTTGGAAACAATTCGGCCCACTCTTTGTTTGCTGGAAAGTGGTGTGCCCATTCAAATTAATTAGGCCCAAGCCACGAGATGCACCTTTGCATACCAGATTCATCATACTTTCTAGGTACAGCTGGAATCCACTAGAATTACCAGCAGTGGTTTTGAAACCTGGACCAACCCTACTGCAGTTAATTAACGCAGAACACCATGGCTGCTATGGAAAACAGCGGCCCGAACTTGGCCCACTTCAGGGCTTTGACCTTTGACCTAGTCCTCCATTTGCAGACTTAGAAATCCTAACCCTTACCCAGCTGTGGAGCAGCTGTATGTACGGAATAGAGCCCCATGACTGTAGCAAACGAGATCATTGTTAGCCGCGATTTGCAAATACCGCTAGACACACAACAGTGGTTTCAACCCAATCACTCGACATCCATGTACTGGGATAGACTAGAATCGAGATATTTTCCAGGTTTTTGCTTTGCAGATGTAGAATCATGAAATTAAATCAAAACCGAAAATGCTTTACCTTGAATCGCCCGGACATGGACCTGATTCTATGCACTATCGATGATGGCTGTAGGAGGTCGTGTCTTAACAAATGAAGCCCAAGGATGAACTCGACCTCTGTAGGAGTCCAGATCTGGGGTTCCATACAGCGTGAACTCGCGCTGACCAATCGAATGGAGTTGAGTAGCGTTTGAATCGTGATTTGGAGAGTCTCAGTATAGGCATTCCTAGATCCCCTTCGGCCGGATGGTGGCTCTGGGAGAACCACCTTGGCAGATTCTCTCCGATCTACTTTGTTTGATGTTTGTTGATGAACCACTGTTGGGATGTGGACGAACCACTCTTTGATTTCTCCGATCAGAGCATAATATTACCTCTGGATCAGATTTGTGGATAGAAGAGTGCAAGGGAGTGCATTCTCTCTCTAGGTTTAGAGAGAGAAGCTCTCAACCTTGTAGATCTTTTTTAGAGAGAGTGAGATTCACTCTCTTTTCTTGCAAGTGGGCTTCGTTGCCTGTGCAAAGAGTGTGCTGCTGTATTTTCGGTCCATGCTCCCAAAATTACATCATGTCTAATCTGTGAAGATTCACATTTTTCCCGCAAGTGGACAACTGGGCATTACTCAGGATGGCTTAAAGTGAGAAAAATGTGGGGCCCAAGGTCCCTCTCTCGATCTATTACACGCAAAAAAGGGCTCTCTGTTACTGTGGCACATGCACTGGCCATATCAGGGAAAGGAAAGTCCACTCGGTAATCAAAGGACAACTGTTAATGCACAGTTATTTGGGGGGTTCACGTTAACCAAGTTTCATGTCATTTCATGCGATGACACTAGTTGGCCTTACACGGGTTTGTGGAGGGTGTCAGCCTCTTGTGGGACCCTTTTTTAAGTCTTTTTTTTTTGTGGGTAATTTAGCTTGAAATTAAAAGGGGTTAAACGAATGTACAGCCTACAAGGGGCATACCCCAGGGAGGACAAAATAAAAAGAAAAGAAAATTGCGTACTCCCCGGCACAACCCGCTGGGGTGGGAAATAGGAAGTCTAGCACAACCTGCTAGGATAGGTAAAATAAGCATACAGTAGCAAAATAAATCTGTTGATTTGTGGCACCAATGCGCCCATGCGGTCACTTTTATAAGACGCCAGATTGAGATTTTTTGTTTTTGAGTGCATTAAAGCACCCATGTGAGTGGGCCCCAATGAGTATGGAAACCCATGTAAATAGACCTTGACGTGTAATGAATTCAGCAAAAACTTGCGTGTAAGCTGTCATACCACAGCTCACTTCCCACTTTCTAAATTCCAACGCCCCAGGTGGGACCAAGGGTGGAAATAACAGCTGGACCCAGCCCTTTTCAATTTTCTGCGTGTAATGGTGACTGTGGTCCCCACTTTTTCCATCAGTCTTCCTCGAGGGACACTGCCTTTTGAAAATAGAACCGACAAGATTGCTGTAAACTACAGCTGTCCCGAATAATGCACTGCCCACTTGCTGGGTTTTCAAAAGAAATATGCGTGTAAATGTGTAATGGACTAAAATAAGGACCATGGCCCCACATTTTCAGTATTCTCGATTGTGGGTAAATTGGCTGCCCAAAAAATGCCCACATGCATGGGAGAGAGTGGATCTCACTCTCTTCTTCTCCAATTAACTCCTAGTTATCTCTGGAAATCAGCCGTGAACGGACCAGCATTTACCCAAGACAGCTACAAATGAAAGCATAGGAGAGAAGAGGACCACTTCATTGAGCTCACCTTAACAGCCAGAAACCGATTGTGGTATTACCCCACCGCCGTGACACCAACGACACCTAACGGGAAGAACTAAGCCGCAGAGGAAGAACCAGTTGGAAGGTGGACCCCGGGATCTCTCAATGCCTCTGTGTGAAGCCTACTTGGCGCCGGAAATTGTGGTTGTAGGATCTGGAACCCTGGGTTTTGATGCCCTTCGAATAACCAGACCCCCTTTGAATGATACCCATGATGAACATGGGGGACTACTTCACATGCTGCTGAATAGAAGGGGAAATCCACCCCCTTTGATTGAGAACCAGTTTGATCATGTTGGACAATAGCCCATGACAGTTGAGGTACCAATAGAAGGGCGTGAGTTCATAGATGGATATGAATGTGGAGATTTGTTGCAGTAGCTTAAGCCTTGGACAGATGTGGAGACGAACCCCATCCTTGCGGATGGGTCTTGTACCCGTGAGAAGATGGAGAAAATCTCATCTGAAGATTGACCCATTTTTGGTAGGAGTAGAATGAATCTACACTGGATAAACTAAAAAACCAAGCAGATTGCTTAGTGAATTTGTGTAAAAATTATGATAGGAAGGAGGGGAGTGCATTCTCTCTCTAGATTTTAGAGAGAGAAGCTCTCAACCCTCTTTGGTTCTTCCTACCTGTTTGTTACTGCTCCCTTTTTTAAGTCCACTCGGGACAGCAACAAAAAGGCCGTATGCCTTTAAATCTCATGCAAAAGGCAAAGTGCCTTCTCTCACAAATTTGATGAACAGCAAAAGTTAATCACTGTTGATACAAGCCTTTCCATGGGCCCTTTTGTTTACCATGTGGGATGTATTTTTGTTATGGGCTGACATGTTTAGAGCCACACGGTAACCGATTTAATTCACAGCTTTATGCTTATTATACCCACCCCGGCGGGTTGTGCCGGGAAGTACGCAATTTTTCTTTTCTTTTCTTTATTTTTATTTTGTCCTTCCTGGGGTATGCCCCTTGTAGGCTGTACATTCGCTTAACCCCTTTTAATTTCAAGCTAAATTACCCAAAAAAAAAAAACCCCCAAAGTCTCCCAAACCCTAGTTCTTCCACAGGTCGTGTCCTAGACTCGACTCCAGGAAACCCTAACTTCAAAAAACCACAATCAACTGCAGATGTCCCAACCATTCCTTTGTTCGGCCCTCATAGCCCCAACTGGGACTAGCGAAATATGGCTGACGTTAGCATCTTCTCTGGAGATTAAGGCGATTTGAAAGGCGATTCCGGTGTAAACCCTAAATATGGCTGAATCTCCCACTACAACGTCGGTTAACCTAGGATCTAAGGCAGTGGACTCCAACATCATTAGGAGGAAGGAGGCTGAGATCAATCATACTTCACAAGTCTTCATTGATGGTAATGACGGGAAACTGAAGCAGAGCAGGTTGTTGGTACCCGGTTCTACTTACCTTACACCTACCAAATCCACCCCTTTCAAACCTAATGATTGTTACCCCTTTGGCCTCAAAACATCTGACTTCACAGTAAACCCAAATTCTGACGATGTTCACAGATCTGAGATCCCACAAAACCCTAGATCTTCGTCGTCTACTAACACAAAAGTAAGGGGCTCCACCTTCGGCCCTCACAGCCCCACTTCAGCAAGCCCTAACTCCGTTCGGAAGCTGCAAGAGGCTCTCCAGCACGAAGGCGAACGGTTACATAGCGAAGAGAAAATTACATCTTTGGTCCAGAATTTCGAATCTGAGATGAAGAAATCTGGTCTGGAGGTTGACTTCTCTCAGCTCACTGCCCAGCTCAAGTACCTTAACGAGGGTCTTCCTATTACGAAACCTCTTTCTTAGTATATTGAAGGAGACATTGTGGAGGTCGAGGGTCCTCCAGAGCCTTCCCAAGCCAAGGTAGAAATAAACCCCACACAGAGACAAGGTAAAGTCCCTAATTGGTCCTCGGTCCTCGTTATTTCAGGCTCAAGCCCCATCTAAGATGATGGAACTCGAGCATTTTCCAGATTTGCAAACAGGTAAAGAGGCAGTGGTTGAACTAGGTGAATCGGATGTGGATACTAACTCTTGGAATCATTGCTTGATAGGGTACTTCTTAGATGGGAAGATGCCGTATAATTTGCTGTGTGCTACAGCTAGAGCAGTCTGGAAAGAGAATTCCCCCACCTCTATCAAGCAAATCGGTTCTTGCTTTTTCTTTGTGTTTACAAACGAAGCCACAAAACTACAAGTCCTAGAAGGAGGGCCATATTTCTTTTCCAGGCGATATCTGGTGCTCACGGATTGGAGACGGATGTTAGTGCCCAATACAACTCACCCTCCTACTATCCCGGCATGGGTTAAGTTGCACAAATTACCCATGGAATGTTGGACTGCGTCTGGTTTTAGTCGCATTGCTAGCTCTATTGGGAGACCAATTCACGTAGATAATGCTACAGCAAGTAAAAAGAGATTGGATTTTGCACGTGTGTGTGTGGAGGTTTCTGCAGGGGATGATCTTCCCGATGAAGTGGTGATTAAGGCTAACGGGGAATCAGTAGTCGTCAGAGTGGAATACCAGTGGCTTCCAGCCAAATGCTTAGAATGCAAGGTTTTCGGCCATAAGTGCAAGCCGAAACCATCCCCTCCCACCCCTATTCCTGAGATAACAGATGTAGTTATGGGGAAACAGCCTAATGTGGCTCAGATTTCAGATCAAGACCCTTTAGTGCAAAGTAGGGTAATGGAGGCATTGTTGCAAGGTGGCAGTGCAGTGTTAGATGCTGTTACTGCAGTTGTCCCTGACCCAAAAGTTGTTTCAGATGGTACCCCAGCAACCAAGGTGGGGACTTTTGAGGGTGATCCTTCAAAGTTGGAAGATACACATCTGACAGGTGGCAAAGGGATTGAACCTGACCCTAAACCACCACATGCACCTGGTTTTCCCCCTATTTCTCAAACCCCTAACTCTTCTAGTAGTGGTAGTGGAGGGCAGGAATTTGAGGTAGAGCAAGGAGGGGATTTCAAACTGGTCTCAAACAAGAAGAAAAAGAAGGGTAGGAGCAATCAGAAGGCTCCTCATCACAATAAGGGGCAGTAACTCTTCCCCTTTCCTTTTGATAGCAGTCAATACTTTCTATATCATGCTATGTAGTTTAGTTTCTTTAAATTTTCATGTCGAGCTCTTCTATGCATATTGGATTTTGGAACTTGCGAGGTCTTAATGATCCTCTCAAACAGAGGGCTGCTAAAAACTTTTTAACTAATAAGGATTTGTCCCTTTTTGGATTATTAGAACATAAGATCAGAGGACCTAATGTTAACAGAGTAATGAACTTTATCAGCCCTCACTGGCATACAATTAATAATGGTGCCTTTTCTTCCAATGGTAGAATCTTAATCTGTTGGAACCCTACTGCCCTTACAATCAGTGTATTGAGCATGTCCTCTCAATACATCCATTGTGAGGTCAATACTACTCAAGACAATTTAACCTTTTTTGTCACATTTATTTATGGATCCAATAATCACGTGGAGAGACAAGCTCTCTGGAGAGATTTGGTAAACATAAAAACATTTTCCCCGTGGGTTGTTTTGGGGGACTTCAATGTCATCAAAACTCCTAGGGAAAAATCTGGGGGCTCCTCATTATGCCCTTCCTATGTGGATGACTTTAACAATTGCTTATCTTCCTGTGAGATTGATGATCTGCGATTCTCTGGGTGTTACTACACCTGGTCTAACAGACAACAATCTCCCAACCACATATCTTCAAAGATTGATAGAGTCCTTGTCAATGAAAGCTGGAATAGATTCCTGCCCTATTCCTCTGCTTTTTTTCCTACTCCAGGGATTTCAGACCACTCCCCAGCTATGGTGTTTTTTAATCCATCCCCCAAACCTACTCCTAAACCTTTCAGATTCTTTGATTTCCTGGCAGACCATCCCACCTTCTTGTCCACTGTCCAAAAGATTTGGACTAATGTGGTCATTGGGAATCCAATGTTTTGCGTGTGTGAAAAGTTGAGAATGCTTCAATATGAACTTAAAAAGCTAAACTCTAAAGATTACAGTGCTATCTCTGATAAAGTCCAACGAGGAAAAGCTCAGCTTGAAATTTGCCAAATTAAGTTGGGTGCCGACCCTTCTAATCCCAACACCCAAAGGGATGAAAGAGAGGCATACAAGCATTTTCTTGCCCTCTCTAGGGCTGAGGAGAGTCTTGCCAGGCAGAAATCCAGAATTCAATGGTTGAAATTGGGTGATCAATGCACCTCTTTCTTCTTTAAGTCTGTCACTAATTACAGAAATAGGAGCAAAATCACCAGCCTTGTCTTAGATGATGCCTCTATCACAAATGATATGGCTGTTGTTAAAGACTCCTTTGTCAACTTTTATTCTAACTTGTTAGGCAAACCTCACTTGTCCCACTACAGGGGACATGATAGAGTTAGCCACCTTATTACCAGGAAATTGACTAATTCCCAAAGGTTGTCTATGATTCAAGATGTCTCTAACTCCGAGATCAAAGACACATTGTGGGGACATACTTGTAGCAATTCAGAACTTCTTTAAATCTGGTCAATTATTGGGTAAAGCTAATGCCACAATCGTTGCCTTGTTCCTAAAATTCCTAACCCTTCCAAGGTTAGTGATTATAGGCCCATATCTTGCTGCAATATTATATACAAGTGCATTGCCAAAATTCTTGCCAAGAGGATTCAGCATGCACTCCCTTCCATCATAGACCTAGTGCAATCTGGGTTTGTTAAAGGTAGAAGGATTGCTGATAACATTTTCCTTAGCCAGGAGCTGTTAAGAGGATATCACAAATCTTCTCCTTCTCCAAGATGTGCTATGAAGGTGGACATTATGAAAGCATATGATAATGGGAGATGGGAGTTATTATGGGATATATTAGATTGCATGGAGTTCCACCCTAAAATGATCAGTTGGCTTAAAGCCTGTGTTACCACAGCCAACTACTCACTTAGTATTAATGGTGAATCCACTGGATATATTAAAGGTAGGAAAGGTCTCAGACAAGGAGACCCTCTCTCTTCTTACCTTTTTGTCATTGTCATGGAAGTATTGACTTGTATTTTGAGAGAAAAAGCTAATCTCCCTGACTTCCAATTCCATTGGAGATGTAGCAAAACTAAGATAATCATTCTTTGTTTTGCTGACGATTTAATGATCTTCTGTAAAGGTGACGTAAATTTTGTCAAGCACATACAATCCTCACTTGAGGAGTTTGAGATGATATCTGGTCTCTCCCCAAGTCCTGGTAAGAGCCATATATTCTTGTCTGGGGTTCATCCTACTACCAGAGATAATACACTCCAACTCCTTGGATTTAAGGAAGGTTCTTTGCCTGTCAGATATTTGGGCGTCCCACTATTAACCACAAAGTTAAAGCATATTGATTGCAAGAACTTGATTGATAGATTTACAATTAAGACCAAATCTTGGACAAATAGGGACTTAACCTACGCTGGCAGGTTGCAGTTAATAAAAAATGTGCTCTTTTCTATGCAAACCTATTGGGCATCCCTGTTTATCCTACCTAAGAAAGTCATTAAGGAGGTTGAAACCATTCTCAGATCCTTTCTCTGGTCTAGTCCTGATCTAAAAAAAATAGGTGCAAAGGTTTCATGGGAGCACCTCTGTTCTCCCAAACAAGAAGGGGGTTTGGGGCTCAAGTCTTTGCAAGTCTGGAATAAATCTGCTATTTCCAAGCACATTTGGTTCCTCATATCTGGGGGGGAACAATCTATGTGGTGCCAATGGGTCAAATCTTACTAAATTAAGGATAAAAGCTTTTGGGAAATCAATATCCCTAGCAACTCTTCTTGGGTATGGAGGAAATTGCTCACCATTAGGAGTATAATCCATCCATTTATCAAAGTTACCATCGGTAATGGTTTGTCCACCTCACTTTGGTTTGACAATTGGCACCCATTAGGCCCATTGGCTGATAAATTTGGCCCTAGGATCATGAACCATCGGTAATGGTTTGTCCACCTCACTTTGGTTTGACAATTGGCACCCATTAGGCCCATTGGCTGATAAATTTGGCCCTAGGATCATGTATGACTCTGGTTTATCTAGAAACGCTAAAGTTGCTTCTATTATTAGAGGCTCCCATTGGGTTTTCCCCGTTACACAAACTCTTGAGCTCATGGAGGTTAGGAGTGCACTTACGTCATTACCCAATCCTAACTCCAACGTAGAGGATCAACATAAGTGGTCCCTTGTCCTCCCTGGGGTATGCCCCTTGTAGGCTGTACATTCGCTTAGCCTTATTTATTTTCAAGCTTATTTACCCAAAAAAAAAGTGGTCCCTTGCTTCAAATGGAGTTTTCACTATTTCCTCTTTTCTGGACCAACTCAGAACCCCATTCCCAAAGGTCTCTTGGCACAAATGTGTGTGGTTTTCCTGGACACATTCCTAAGTGTAGCTTTATTACTTGGATTGCTATTCAGAATAGGCTCTACACTGAAGATAGGTTGGTCCTTTTTGGCACCAAATCTACCTCCTGTTGTAGCTTTTGCCCTGGGCAGGAAAGTCACTCTCACTTGTTCTTCAACTGCCCCTATTCCTCCCAGGTGTGGGATCAGATATTGTCCTTTGTCAATACTTGTTGGCATTCTAGGTCCTGGTCCAATTGGGTTGATCTTATGGTTACCATTAAGGGCAAATCTATTAAAACTCTCATCACAAAATTGGTTTTCACTGCATCAGTTTATCATATTTGGATTGAGAGGAATCATCGCAAGTTTCAAAACATTTCATGCCCAACATCTGTGGTGGTAGGCAAAATTCACTCAATGGTAAGGTGCAGATTGTTATCCTTGGGAAACCTTACATTAGATTCTCAATCCCAAGGTCTTTTAGCTAAGTGGAATCTCAACTAATGATGTCTCTAGTTTGCTTCTGTGGTTTCTTTTCAGGTTACAGGTTATTGGATCCCATTCATTCAGTCCAGGCCTCTCAGCATGGGGGTGGTTATACTTCTATATATAAGGTTTGATATCCTTAATCCTTTGCTTTCATATGTCTGCACTACCATTTCCTGTGATAAGGATGGATAGAGAGAGTGATCTACCATAATGTGTGAATCCCTTGGTGAGTTGTGTGATTGGTCCAACCTCTTCCCTTTGTGAGTGACATGGTTGGGGTAACAATGAGAGTTGAGGGAGTTGGGAGCTTTAGAGAGTGATCTGAAGCCGTGAGGTCCCGAGGGCGTTGTAGGTAAGACACAAATATACTAGGGTCGATGTTCTATCTTTTTTTTTTTTTTTGGATAATTCAGCTTGAAATTAAAAGGGGTTAACCGAATATACAGCCTACAAGGGGCATACCCCAGGGAGGACAAAAAAAAAATGCGTGTTCCCCGGCACAACCCGCCGGGGTGGGAAAATAAAGGTCCTAGCACAACCCGCCAAGGTAGGGTAAATTGTGGTCCACTGTGGACCCACTTTGCTTAAAAGGCACAAAGGCCAATTGATTTTGCACGGGCACAAAGCCACAACACTTTCAAAATTACAATTAAATTATCCAACTAGTTAGTCGGCAGATTTAAACCCAATTTGCATAATGGGACGCAGCTGTCTCTTATAAATGTTCTTGAATTGACCAAAAGAGGTTTGACACTTTGACTGATGGACCAAAAACTTGCTCCCATCAGATGCTTCTTTTATCTCCATGGTGTTGAACACCAATTTTGCATAAAGTGTGAAAGGGGTGGGCCCCAAATTCACTACTAAGCCTTCTGTCGGCAGGAATAAAATGGGCCCACCATATTTTCCGAGGACCATCCCTCGTTGGTGTAATGATGGGTAAAATGGCACACTGCCATTTAAGTGTACGAGGGTAAAACTTGAATTGAACTTGGGGAGTTGGACCAATGGTGGTCCCCTTGAATTGAATTTACGTGAACCAGCAACTTTACAGCTGTGCTTTGATCAAATTCAGATTTAAATGGACTACTGTTACCCATGTGGTTTATGACCCCACAAGTTTTATACCCATAATATGTGCGTGAAGCACAAACCCCATTCACTGTAGGGCCCACTATTCTTCTTCTTCTTCAGGATGCCATTAAATCTTCAACTTCACTGACGAAATCCAGATTTAAATGGACTAATCCATCAAAATTGAAGCCACATCTCAAATTTATCCCAAAGATTGTCTGAATATTCAAAGGAGATGTTATCCCTATTAATGATTTATACAGCAAACTCACTGGAAAGAGCCGAAAATCTGCTGAACTCGAGCAATCCTTCATTAGGATTTCCAATTTTTGACAAAACCGCACCAAGGATTTCCAGTGAATAGCTTCAATACAGATGCTCAATAGAAATGAAGCCCAACTCCAAGACAACCATAGACTTACCTATGCAGTGCCAGGACCCATATTGGTATTACCCCCTCCACCGTGATACCATCGACACTTAGCGGAGGTGAACTAGAACGCAGGTAAAGAATAGGCTAAGCAAGTAATTGGACTCCAAATCTGTAGTGCTTCCGCGTAAGCTCTTCAATAGATTCCTTGCGATTGATCCCCAACTTGGATTGGAAACATTGCAAACGGACAAAAACTCACTCATGAACTCCGCAATCCGGCAAGGAGTTGCCGAAATTTTACAGCCTTCATATGGCTGAGGTTGAACTCTCCATGGTTACCCCTGCTGTTGATGGTTTCCCCGATCGATTTGTTGTGAGAACCACCCGCAGATTTTTGAAGAAATTGTGGTTGTGGGAAGTGAACCCCTGGTCGAATTTGGATACGAGTGGGATAGACCCACTGGATGAAGCTTTAAGAAAAACAGAAGGTTGGATAGGTGACCCAGTAATGGGCAAATAAAAAATATGGCTGATGTTGAGAAGGGATCAGACCCATTTGTTGTGGTTTTTGGTTGGGGAGTGCATTCTCTCTCTATTTCTAGAGAGAGAAGCTGTCAACCCATTTTTTCTTTGACTCGATGTTCTATCTTGTGTTTCACGGCAGTGATTCACCGAATTGTGTTACTGATTGTTGTAGTTTGGAAGATTGTAAGGGCTGTTGCAATCTTCATGAGCTTGCTGTTGCTGCACTTGGTTTGGGTCTGCTGTAGATCTGGGCAGTCACTGTGTTCTGGGCAGTCACTGCCGACTGGATTTTGTGGCAGATTATGCGGCAGTTTACTGTGGCAGTTTATGAGGCAGATTTTAGCTATTGCCGTATATTGAATCTCACTTTTATGATGTCTATTGCTACTGCTTGAAGTCTGATGTGTTTTAGACCTCGTTGTTGTAGTGTTGCTGCAAAACTTAAGCTGTGTAATGTGAATTGTTGTTTAGATTTTGCGACTACAGCTGGATTACTCAAATTACAAACAAGACTCTGTCCAAATTTTGGTAAAATCAATCATGTGCTGCTGTGAGTAGTGGTCCTTACCGTGTGTATCTGCTGCCTACTCAAGTGTTGCTGTGAGTAGTGCTCCCTTCCAAGAGCCTCCCGGTCTATGAACCGGATAGTGTTTGTAATTGTTGCCTAGCTTAGGGGGGATGTCCCTTGGCATGTTATGATAACATTTGGGGAGTGGGGTGTCCTCCCATGTTAATGCTTTATATGCCAGAGCGTGTTGGGTGTCCATCCTCAGTAGCTTGGCTTTTTTAGTAGACTTACCTCTAGCTTGTACTTTTCAATTTCCCTTGTAGCCACTTGGCCCTGTTAAATTGTTGCCTTTGGCATGCTTTTCTTTCTCTTTTTCTTTTCTTTTCTTTTCTTTTTCTTTTTCTGTTTTGTCCTCCTGGGGTATGCCCCTTGTAGGCTGTATATCCGTTTAGCCCCTTTTATTTTAAAGCTGTTTTATCCACACACAAAAAAAATCAACCCCAAACTCTGGCCACAAACTTCAGGAGGTTTTCGAACAGGTGAAGGTCCAGCTAGATGGGGATGAGAGAATAGCTTCCTTGGTCCACGCACTGGAAGAAGAAATGCGAAGTTCTGGAACTAGGGTTGACTGTTCCGAGCTCAGAGCACAACTCATTCAACTCCGAACACAAGAAGTTACTCCTGAAGGTCCTTCTTCAAGCACGCCAGCAGGTAATTCGCTCAAAGTTGGGTTCCACTTTCCAAATTCCACATCTGTCCACCAGAGAGAATCTGTCTCTAGTCCTCAACCCACGGAGCAAAATACCACACAACAGACCAAAACAAAGGATTGGGCATCTTTATTCCAATCTCAGGGCCATTCAACAGTCATGAAACTTAGCCACTACCCTAAGCTACAACAAGGGAATGATCCTGTTGTTGATTTGGAAGAATCCCATTTTAATGATAGGACCTGGAATAATTGTCTCATCGGGCATTTCTTAGATGGGAAGATGGCCTTCCCCTCTTCTTAGCTCCACAGCCAGGAAAATATGGAAAGACCATGGTAGGATTAAGATTAAACAAGTGGGAGCCTGTTTTTTCTTTGAATTTCAAGATGAAGAAACCAAACTGAGAGTTCTGGAGGGTGGTCCCTATTTCTTCTCCAGAAGGTATCTCGTTCTCAACGAGTGGCATAGGATGTTGGTGCCATCTACTGATCATCCCTCCACCATTCCCGCGTGGGTCAAAATCCACAAACTCCCCCTAGAATGTTGGACCGAGGAAGGATTGAGTCGTATTGCTAGCTCTATAGGCAGACCCCTTCATGTGGACATCGCCACTGCTCAATAGCAGAGACTTGATTTTGCTAGAGTTTGTGTGGAAATATCTGCAAATTCAGATCTCCCCAAATCCATTCATATCAGAGATAGACTTAAGTCAGTCAGTGTAATCTTAGAGTATCAATGGCTTCCCCCCATTTGTGACTTGTGTAAAGTGTTTGGGCACACTTGCAAGCCCAAGGTTGAAGCACAAGATTCGGGTATTGATAAAAATTGGAGACAGATTGGCAAGGCCCTAGGGGGGGGGGGGGGGGGGGGAGTCTTGGAGGCTATCTCTAAGGAGGTTCCCAATACCCCTTTATGCAGCCTGATAAGGGAGGGGTTATCATTGATGATTTAGGTGATGATTCCCAAAGTGAAACTACTGAGGATCTGGGTGAGGAATGTCTATCTTCAAAGGCAAATCTAGAGGATTCCAAAAAAAGGTCATACTCTCCTGAACCATCCAGCAGTAAAGCAGCTGTTGCTACTCCAAATCAGCTACAAGATGGAACAAATGTTAGAGGCAGTCTTCCTTTGGGTAACAAGCCTCTCATGGAACCTCAACCTAAACCACCTAATATAGTCTCTGTTGGGGAAGGCTTAAAAGCATCAGAAGCTGCTGGAAACTCCAGAAACAGTTCAACTAAGAAGAAGGGGAAGAAGCAAAACAAGAGTGCTGCTTCAATTCCTTCCCTCTCAGGTAAACATTGATGCTTGCTACACCTTTTTGGGCAGTATGCTTATCTTTCCATTTCCTGCCATTTTATGATTATTCTATGACTAAAATCCCTTTACATTTTGGGTTCTGGAATATGAGGGGTCTTAATGATCCTATTAAGGAAAAAGAAGTTGCTTCTTTGGTTAGAACTAATAAAATGTCACTTTTTGGGCTTGTGGAACATAAACATAAAATTAAGGAGAGTAACTGCTCTAGGATCATTAACTCCATGTTTCCTTCCTGGTCTTTTGTTAATAACTCTGCAATAGTTCCTGTTGGTAGAATTTGTGTGGTCTGGGACCCTTCTATACTTAATCTTAGTGTTGTAAGTCAGTCAAGTCAGACCATCCATTGTAGTATTCAAACTCTTAGTGGGGACACTAAGTTTTTTGCTACATTTGTCTATGGGTCCAATCTCTACTTGGAAAGAAAGGACCTTTGGAATTACTTGACTGCCTGTGATGTCAAAGATCCGTGGATCATCCTGGGGGATTTTAATGCTCTTAGATACCAGACTGATAAAATTGGAGGTGATAATCATTGGCCTCCACACATGGAGGACTTCAATGACTACATTATTGCAAAGGACCTTGAGGATCTTAAGTACTCTGGAAGCCACTTTACATGGTCTAATAAACAGGATCCCGCTCATTACATATCTACCAAGATTGATAGGGTTCTGGTCAATGAACAGTGGATCAAACATTCACATGTTCTAATGCTCATTTCCCCTCTCCTGGGATTTCTGACCATTCCCCTGCTGTGGTCTTTATTAATCCTGATCCTAGGAGAGTCAAAAAGCCCTTTAAGTTCTTCAACTTTCTGGCCCAGCATCCTGACTTCCTATCTACTGTCCAGAAAGTGTGGAGGAGGGTTATCCTTTTTTTTTGGGTAATTTAGCGTGAAATTAAAAGGGGTTAAGCGAATGTACAGCCTACAAGGGGCATACCCCAGGGAGGACAAAACAAAAATAAAGAAAAGAAAAAGGAAGAAAAAATTGCGTACTCCCCGGCACAACCCGCCGGGGTGGGAAATGTGAAATCCAGCACAACTCGCTGGGATAGGTAAAATGAGCATAAAGCAGTAAAAATAATACTATTAAACTGTGGCTTCCAACAGCCCATTTCGGGTCAATTTGGAACGCAATTTGCAATTGCACTCCTTGGCGAGATCTTGGTAGAAGTTGTCAGCAAACAACCAAAATGCTTTAGTGGGCCCAAGTAGACCATGCTTCTTTTGATATCACGTAATTTGCCAGCAATAGCCCACTCCCCAATACATTGTTACCTCCGGATAGCCTGCTGCAGCAGGCAGCTAAACAGCTGTATACCACTTTGAACAAAATAGGCGTACAGATGGGGATTGGTACAAATCCCAAGTGGGGCATTACACCAGGCGCATTACTAGCGCGTGAGAATAAACACTGGTTGAGAATCAACCCAGAATTTGCAACATTAACCCAGATTTCCTCAACCACAACCCAGATTTTCCAGATACACGAATTAAACCCATAATTTTCAGAACAAAATTCCGTGATAACTGGACATAGTATGGTTTAGAGTAAACAAAAATTTCATGCTTTCGATTTGTATATACCCAGATAAAACTCAATAACAGCCGTATCAAAGAAGTAAGGACCAATTTCACCATAAGCTCACCTTACCAAATCCAGAAACCCATGGTGGTATTACCTCCCACCGCCGTGACAGCATTGACACTTAACGGGGAAGAACTGAACTGCAAAGGTAAACCCATTCCCGTAAAATGGAACCCAGATCCCAAAATGCGACTGCGAGAATTTTCTCTGGAAAATGAGGTACGAACAAGGAATCGAACTCCATGTCTGAATTGGCTTTTGCTCAGACTGGAACCCCAACGATGAGAACCCCTTTTGTAGATGCTAACCCCCATACCGTGAGAGAGACTTAGGTTTTGTTGATGATGATATAGCAGACGAACAGGGTACCAATTGAAACCCCATACGACTAGGTGGAGATGATGATAGATGGAACACAACCAAACCCAGCTTGGTGTGTGTACCAATCGGCTTCAGTACTCCTGATACTGGGTTTAGAGATCTGGACCCAGATCCCCTTTGTAGAAAAGAGATTAAACGCACCATAGAGAGATTACCCGTTAAAGGAGTGATGATGGAACCCAAATCTGTAGACAGATTTATGAGGCAGATGATAAAAATTTTCGGTAGATTTTGTGGGGTGGGAGGAGTGCATTCTCTAGTGAGAGAAGCTCTCAACCCCCACATGGTATATATATATATATATATATATATATATATATATATATATATTTTTTTTTTTTTTTTTTTGAGGAGGGTTATCCTTGGGAACCCTATGTTTGTTGTTTGTGAAAAGTTCAGACTTCTTCAAGTAGACCTGAAGAAACTTAATAATAAGGAATTCAGTGACATATCAAAAAGAACTTTGGCTGCTAGACAGGAGCTTGATAACATCCAGGGCGACATAGGTAAAGAGCCCACTAATCCAGTCAAACAAGCCCAAGAGAGACTCCTGTGTAAGAAATACCTCACCTTAGCCAGAGCTGAAGAAAGTTTTGCTCATCAGAAGTCCAGAATTCAGTGGCTTAAGTCTGGGGATCAATGCACCTCCTATTTCTTTAAATCCATATCACACAACAGGAATAGGAGGAGTATCACCAGTTTGGTTCTCACTGATGGTACCATTACTCATGATCCAAATGAGATTAAATCCACCTTTGTTACCTTCTACACTAATCTCTTAGGATCTGTCCACACCACTGGCTACTCTGGCACCTCTAGAGTTAATCAACTGATCTCATCTAGACTTGAGGACTCCCAGAGAGAGGCTATGATTCTTGAGGAATCAAGTCTTGAGATCAAAGAAACCTTCATGTCACTCAATCCTAACAAAGCACCTGGCCCTGATGGGTACAATGCAAGTTTCTTTCAAAAATCTTGGGATGTGATTAGGCATGAAGTCACTTCTGCTGTGAGAAATTTTTTCAGATCTAGCAGACTCCTCACAAAAGCAAACTCAACAAATGTGGCTCTTATCCCTAAAGTCCCCAATCCCTCCAAGGTTGGGGATTATAGGCCCATCTCTTGTTGTAACACCATTTATAAATGCATTGCCAAAATCCTTGCAAAGAGGATTCAAGCTGTTCTTCCTCATCTCATTGACCCTGTACAATCTGGGTTTGTGAAGGGGAGAAGAATAGCTGACAACATATTCCTAACTCAGGAACTGATGAGAGACTACCATAAATATTCACCTTCTCCCAAATGTGCTCTGAAGGTTGATATTATGAAAGCATATGACAATGTTAGGTGGGACTTTCTTTGGGATATCCTTTCCTCCATGAATTTCCATCCTCAAATGATCCAATGGATCAAGACTTGCATTACCACAACCAATTACTCTCTGAGTATCAATGGTGAAGCCACTGGATCAATTATGGGGCAAAAAGGTTTAAGGCAAGGTGATCCCTTGTCCTCATACCTTTTTGTTATAGTCATGGAGGCTCTCACTCAGCTTCTCAAGGAGAAATCACAGAGCCCCAACTTCCACTTTCATTGGAGATGCGAGAAAACCAAAATAATTAATCTTTGCTTTGCAGATGATCTCATGATCTTCTGTAAAGGTGATTTGAGTTCTATACACTGTATCCATGAGGCGCTTACTGAATTTGAGGCTCTGTCTGGACTTTCACCCAGTCCAGGCAAGAGCAACATATTCTTCTCTAGAGTCTCCACCTCTAACAAACAAACAATCCTTGAGAATTTGGGATTTAAAGAGGGCTCTCTCTCAGTGAGATATCTTGGGGTCCCTCTCATATCCACTAAACTTAAGTACTCTGATTGTAAGGTCCTTATTGATTATGGGGGTTGAGAGCTTCTCTCTCTAGAATCTAGAGAGAGAATGCACTCCCCCTCCTTTACCCCATAATTTTTTCACAAATTAGCCAACCAATCTGGTTGGTTTTTCATCATATCAAGTGAACCCAACGGGTTTTTCATCATCTTAAGTGAAGCCATTGGTTTTCCAGTCATATCAAGGGAAAATGGAGTTCATTTTCATCATCTCAAGTGAACCCAACGGGTTATGGGGTATCCCACAGAAATTACTCCCCTGCCACAATTTTTACAAAAGCACCGAACTTTATGTTTGGTTTATCCCATTTTCTCCACACTTTGTGTGAAGCCCAAACCAACATATTTTCCAGATGGTGTTCTTCCTTAAAAGAGGTCGGTTTTCCTCATTCTACCAACAGATTGTGTACTCCCAAGTTTCATGGGAGCTAACACCCACAGGAGCTATCCGGTTCCCAATTTCTTCATGGGAGCTATTCGATTCCCTACATCAAAACCCCACTTCAGGGGGTATCATCTTGAAGGTTACAAACAGTAGGGTTTTGGGTCCTGGGTCATACCCAGTTCCCATTATCAACAATCAATTACCAGCACCAAGAAAGGCTCCACCCACAGAAGCATCTGAGGCTCTGGGGGTCCAACTTTAACCTAGCTCTTCATATGCGGCTTAGTTCCTGTCGTTAAGTGTCGCGCTATCACGGCGGTGGGGTAATACCACAACCGGTTTCTGGCTGCTAATGAGGGCTCAGTGAAGTCAGTCCCTTTTCTCTTCTTTGCGTTTGTGTTGAGCTCGTCTT
Organism: Vaccinium vitis-idaea; assembly: GCA_963854785.1. Taxonomy (NCBI): domain Eukaryota; kingdom Viridiplantae; phylum Streptophyta; class Magnoliopsida; order Ericales; family Ericaceae; genus Vaccinium; species Vaccinium vitis-idaea. The sequence continues at coordinate 21,838,129 of OY978218.1, read as the reverse complement.
GGATCCACAAGGCTGGTCCGCAAATATATTTTCTCCATAGTAGCTCTGGAATCAATTGGAGAAGAGGAGAGTGAGATCCACTCTCCCCTATGCAAGTGGGCATTTTCGGCTCAAAGGTTGGGGCACAACTTTAGATGTGCGGCAGTGTACTTGGTTTTAATTTTTTAACATAAGTCCAATCGGTGGCAGCAACAAATTGCCTTTTGGAAAAGGAAGGGTTACATGCTTTCTGCTTGGACATTACACGATAGTTTTGGTTTGCAAGTGGGCGTACAGCATGTGTAAAAGAGGTGTGATGCAGCTGTGCTCTACAGTCTACTCCAACCTTTTAATACCACTTACATTGTGTAAAAGTGGGTGATTTACACGTGCTATCAAGGGTAAAGTTGATGGGGTGCAGCTTTAAAACAAATGGCGTGCAGCTATAATTTGATGGGGGCCACGGTCCTTATTTTGCTTCATTATACACTCATATTTTGAAACCCCAGCAAGTGGGCACTTCGGGACAACAAGGTCCAATTTTTCAACTCCACTCAAGGTCAATTCGGGACAGCAACAAAAGGCAGTGTGCCTTTGATTGTAAAGGCAGCTACAATTCCTAGTTAATAAAAGGAAAATTGGCAGTGTGCTTTTAATTTTAACGAAGTGTGGGTGGTCTCCATCTCACAAATTTGATAATTTTGTCTTAAAACATATGTTTCCCTATCCCAGCGGGTTGTGCTGGTTTTCATATTTTCCACCTCGACGGGTTGTGTCGGGGAGTACGCAATTTTTTCTTTTCTTTCCTTTATTTTATTTTGTCCTCCCTGGGGTATGCCCCTTGTAGGCTGTACATTCGTTTAACCCTTATCTCTTATCATAATTTTTTACAAAATCAACATTCTGTTGTTGTGCCTCATCCGGTGGATTTATTTCACCTTTGTCCCAATCCGACCAAACAATCTGTTTGGCTTCCAAACTCAATCAGTTTATGGAGGTTATTCAAGGGACGGGCTTCAAGCTACTCAAACAGGGGGATCTAAGTTCCCCGTGGAGATCATTTTCTACAGATATCCCAATCCCAAATTGAGGTCATCCCCAACATTTTCAAAATGCTTTCACATATGGTCGTTTTCCAGAAACGGCTACGGTAGTTTGGAAGTTTTCAAAATGCTTTCACATTTTCAAATGCTTTCACAAGAGCCCGGATATCCTCATCCACCAGCAAGCCATGGGGTGGAGGTTTCACATAATTGGGCATCGTCCACAAGGGCTCTAGTTACGTTGGGTTTCCAGCTCCAATGATCAAGGTCCTTCCTTCAAACCACCATACCGGGGTTCAAAACCACAGCCAACACTGAGTACAAACTCCTCACGGAGGTATTTGAGACCCGGGGTCCTGAAACTGACTATTTCGCGGCGACTCAGTTCCTCCCGCTAAGTGTCTCCGGTGTCACGGCGGTGGGGTAATACCACAATCGGTTCTGGTTGCTAAGATGAGCTCGGTGATGTAGGTCTTTATCTCTCTTATTTCGTCTGTTTGGAGCATAAACTTGGAGGTTGGCTGTGCGTTTTTCACTCTTACCAGGTTCTACCTGGAAATTGTTTTGAGAAGGAGAGAGTGGGTTTCACTCTCACCTATGCGAGTAGTTTTATTATTCAAAAGGTATTGAACTACCTTGCAGCAGGTTACGGTCCAATTTTCAGATCATCACTTGGTCAAAATCAAGTCGAGTAGCTGTTGAAGAGTGGGGCCAAGGCAATAATTCAAATTTGCATCGGGTTTGGTCAAAATTTGCATAGGGAAACTGTCCTTGGCAGAAGATGTTGAAGGGGTTATGGGCTGCACACGTTTTAGTACTCCTCTGTGGGCCCAACTGTCCGATTGTCATCAAAGCAAAGGACTTCTGTCCTTTTCTTCAGCAAATTACACGCATAGTGGCAGCTTCTTTGACCCGTACAACAGTAAAATTTGCACCAAAAAGTGTTAGAAGCTTTTCTTTGCAACTGATGGGTTTTACCATTACACGCAAAGTGGGGATGTTGGGTCCACACGTGTGCTCAACTTCCGAGATGTTCAACACTGGCATTGCCAGCTATCAATGGGTTTTCCCCAATTTCAACTCGTTGCAGTCCATTTCGGACAGCTATTTAAAGGCAATTAGCCTTTAATTTTCGCAAAAAGCAGTGGTTGTGCATCTACTGTTGCAGCAGGATTTCGGTCTATTAGTCTAACAATTTATTGGTCATTTTGAGATTATCAATGGGGGACAGCTGTATTCAAATTGTTTAAATTGCTGTCGTCCCAGGGCCTTGTGCCCGAGCTTACTCCATATGGGTTATGTTTTTTTTTTTTTTTTTTTTTTGGGTAAATAAGCTTGAAAATAAAAGAGGATAAGCGAATATACAGCCTACAAGGGACATACCCCAGGAGGACAAAACAAAAAGAAAAGAAAAGGCAAATCAAAACAAAATAACTACCTCCCTAGCACAAACCGCCAAGGAGGGAGTGGGATGGCCAAAAGGCTACAATTGGGAATGAGTGTTTCTAAACCATCTGAAAGAGGGAGGAGAAACACTCTTAAGGGAAAAACAAGATCTTGAATCTAAGGAGAAACACTCTCCATATACTGTTGGGAAGAAAATTTTGAAAATTTCGCCATGACCCGTTCGTAATTGGAGCACCCTCAAGGTGCCAGCCACTGCGTATACAACAGCAGCAGCTGAAAAAGAGAAAAGAAAGAGGAAGAGATAGAGGCAGGACTTCCAACAGTAGTACTCAGCAGCAAAAGAAACAATGTAGCAGCATAACATAACACAATGTAGCAGTAATAGCGAGTAGCAACAGCAGCAGTAGTAGTAGTAGTAGAAGCAGCAAAATCAGAGCTGTTGAAGCAGCATAACATATTACAGAGCCTGTGAAGGACCATAAGTAGTTGTACCATAAGCATAGTAGCAGAATAACCAACGAAGCTGGTTAATTCAGTAGAGCATCCGGGAAGCTACCACAGCAGCACCTCAGATATGTTATACAGCAGCAGCACTAGTATCAGACAACAGTTGCAAATCATAGAAAGAGAAGGGAGGAAATGCCCCCTCCCAGAAGGGACTAATACACGCCATGGGACAGCCCCCCAAGGCTAGGCCAGAATTCTCAACATCGTGGATGCTGATCAGACACACAGCAGTCCGATGATACCAAACAATTCTAAGCAATTAACAATCATGTCCACTGTATTTCTGGAAAATTGGGCAGCGTCTCCTTAGAAACAGGTAACACAGCAAGTTCCCAACGAATACAATGAACAAATGAAAGCTCTAATAACAGATAAGTAAGCAAGAATCTATAGCAACAGCCCTTGCTATAGCATGCAAGTAAAATGAAGATTGCAACAGCCCTTGCAACCCACTAAATGAGCATAATCGAAATGCAAGCAAGCAAACAGTATCTATAGCAACAACCCTTGCTATAAATAGACATGAAGTTCAAGTAAAAATGTATGATAACCTGGAGAATTAGCAAGATCCTCCCAAATAAAGGCCAGCAGCTTGCTGCAGCAACCAGCAATCAGCAACCAGCAGCCAGCAAACAGCAGATGGCACAGCAGCAACATGTTCACAATAGCAGAAGTATCAGGAGACCTACAATATATAGGGCTCACTCTTCTTCTCCCTAGAGACCTCACCACTTCATATCACTCTCTAAGGTCCGAGCACCCTCATCTAAGCCTTACTTGACTCCCCCTCTACGTATTACCTCCTCTCACAAGAAATTCAGAAGCTCAATCACACATCTCACATGGGTATTCTCACATTTAAGTAGATCACTCATCTCAGTATGTCACATAGCAAAGTGATAGCAGCTCGAGGAATAGTAGAACACAAATGCTTCCTTGGGACATTTATCCTGCAACACACTGGTAATAGAAGTAACTAGAAGACTCCCAGATGACTTCCAATGTGATATGTGTACCTGCAAACATCACTTCCCAACTGGGACATTAGCCAAAGAGGTGTGCCAACACCATACTAGCCCCACTTGATCCTGTCACTAAAATTAGTTAGAAAAGTAGATTGGTGGAAATAGGAGTAAGAATTCACTTATTATATGCCACCACATCAAGAATTAGCATTTATGTTCCAAGCTTCACACAAAAAGGAAGGACCTGTGGGCAACTTCGAGAGGGATATCAATCTACATCTGATTTCAGAACAAATTTTGCTTACCACAGTAGGGATTGGGTTCTGCACATTTTGGAATTTCCTGAGGTTCCTCTCTATCCAAATATGATAGAGAGTGACTGTAAAGGATAGTTTAATTAGGGTGCTCCTAAGTCCTTTGCCCTTGTTGTTGGACAACAGAGAGACCAGACTTTGAAGAGTTTGGGGTTGCCAATTGAGGTGTGACTTAAGAGAAACAGTGTCCCATACTTCTTTGGCAAAAGAACAATTGAAGAAAAGATGATCATGATCTTCATCCTCATTGCAGAAACTACAACAAGAGGAGTCTTTGATGCCAAACAGAACAAGCCTATCCTCAGTGGACAGCCTGTTCAAAATGGCAAGCCAGCTGATTAGACTGCACTTGGGGATGTGAGCATGAAACCATACAACATGGCTCCAGTCAATGGTGGGAAAATGGGTTCTTAGATGGTCCCAAAGAGAGGAAACAGTAAACGAACCACTATTTCCAAGAGTCCATCTACAAGAGTCTCGCATGAGATTAGAACTGGAGAGATTGGGAAGAGCATTCCTAATCTCATTTAATTCCCAAGTCTGAGTGATGGGGAATTTCCACATAGTGGGGTTCAACAAAATGGCAGAAACTTTGGTGTCATCTACAAGGCCTGAATCATAAACAATACGATTGCCAAACCTTTCAACCAAAGGACCTAATGGATGCCAATTGTCATACCAAAGGGAGATAGAATTCCCATCTCCAATCTTGTATTGGATAAAGGGTTGGACAATAGGACGAAGCTGGAGCAATTTCCTCCAAGTCCAGGATGGACTACTAGGCATTTTGACATGCCAGAAACTCTTTCCTTTAAGTAAATAGGACTTAACCCACTGGCACCACATGGATAGCTCACCACCTGAGATCAGGAACCATATGTGTTTGGCCATAGCAGCCTTATTCCAGACTTGGAGAGATTTGAAGCCAAGGCCTCCCTCCTTTTTGGGAGAACACAAATGTTCCCAAGCCACTTTAGCCCCCGTATGCTTAAGATCAGGTCCAGTCCAAAAGAATGCTCTAAGGATAGACTCAACTTCCTTAATAACTTTCTTAGGAAGAATGAAAATGGATGACCAATAAGTCTGCATAGAAAACAGAACTGATTTAACCAATTGTACTCTTCCAGCATAGGATAAGTACTTGTTCGACCAAGATTTGGTACGACCAATGATCTTATCTATGAGGACTTGACAATCTGTGTATCTTAATTTTGTGGAAATGAGGGGGACACCCAAATATTTCATAGGAAGGATCCCCTCCTTGAAACCCAGAGTTTCAAGAATTGCAATCTTTATAGTAGTGGGAACACCAGACAAAAAAGCATTGCTCTTCCCAGGGCTAGGTACCAGACCAGATAGGGAGGCAAATTCAGTGAGGGCCTCTTGAATGCATTTGATGGAGCTCAAATCCCCTCTACAAAAAATCATGAGATCATCAGCAAAACAAAGGTTGATAATTTTGGTTTTATCACACCTCCAATGGTAGTGGAATGCTGTGGTGAGTGACTGCTCCCTAAGGAGCTGGGTTATGTTTTTTGTAACCACAGTTTTACAGTTTACTATTATCCCTATCCTAGCGGGTTGTGCTAGGTCCTCCTAATTGCCCACCCCGGCGGGTTATGCCGGGGAGTACGCATTTTTTTTTTCTTTTCTTATTTTTGTTTTGTCCTCCCTGGGGTATGCCCCTGTAGGCTGTACATTCGCTTAACCCCTTTTAATTTCAAGCTAAATTATCCACACAAAAAAAGGTCCTTATTGATAAAATCACAAGTCGCACTTAATCTTGGGCTAACAAGTATCTTTCATACGCTGGGAGGATACAATTGATTAAGTCTGTGTTATTCTCTATGCAGACTTACTGGTCTTCCATATTCATGCTTCCTAAGAAAGTGGTGAAAGAAGTTGAAACCATTCTTAGATCCTTCTTTTGGACCGGGTCTGATCTTAGGCATACTGGTGCCAAAGTCTCTTGGGAGCACCTTTGTTCTCCCAGAAAAGGAGGATTAGGGTTTAAATCAGTTCCAATTTGGAATAGGGCTGCCATGGCCAAACACATATGGTTTATCATCTCTGGAGGAGAACAATCCATGTGGTGCCAGTGGGTTAAATCATACCTACTAAAGGGGTAAAAGCTTTTGGAAGGTCAACATTCCTAGTAGCCCTTCCTGGACGTGGAGAAAATTACTCCAACTTCGTCCTCTCATCCAACCTTTCATCAAATATAGGATTGGTGATGGCATTTCTACCTTCCTATGGTATGATAATTGGCACCCCTCTGGCCCACTTGTGGAGAAGTATGGCAGTCGTATTGTATATGATTCTGGATTACCAGATGATGCCAAGGTTTCCACCATCTTGAGTGCATCCATTCATTGGAACTTTCCCATCACCCAAACTTGGGAATTGAATGAGATAAGAACTCATCTTCCCCAAATCACTGATCACAACTCCACCAATGGAGACTCCTGCGTATGGACTCTCACTCAGAATGGACAATTCTCTATCTCCTCACTGTGGGATCATATTAGGGTTAAGTTTCCCACCATTGAGTGGAACCATGTAGTTTGGTTCCCATCCCATATTCCCAAATGCAGCCTTATCAGTTGGCTTGCTATTCAAAACAGACTATCTACTGAGGACAGGCTTGTTCTTTTTGGCATTAAGACCACCTCTTGTTGCAGCTTCTGTCCTCATGAGGAAAATCATGACCACCTGTTTTTTAACTGCCATTTTACCAAGCAAGTTTGGGATGCTGTCTCCCACAAATCTCAACTTACATGGCAACCCCATCCCCTTTCAGAACTTGTCAATCTTCTCTCTTCTTTTAAGAGAAAAGATCTGAGGAGTACCCTGATTAAGCTAACTTTCACTGTCTCTCTATACCACATTTGGATTGAGAGAAACCTTAGGAAATTCCAGAATATTCAACACAATGTGTCTACCTTGGTGAGCAAAATTTGCGCTGATATTAGGTGTAGATTACTATCCCTCCGCAAAATCCCAACAGGACCTAGCTCACTTATTGAAGCCTGGAATTTTTTTTTTATTTTTTATTTTTGGGTAATTCAGCTTGAAATTAAAAGGGGTTAATCGAATGTACAGCCTACAAGGGGCATACCCTAGGGAGGACAAAACGAAAAATAAAAAGAAAAGAAAAAATGCGTACTCCTCGGCACAACCCGCCGGGGTGGGCAATTTGGAGGTCCTAGCACAACCCGCTAGGATAGGACTAAAATGGAAATTTCCTAATTGTGTAAACATTGTTGTTCGCCTAATGGGCACAAAGGCCACTGATGGTTATCGGGCACAAAGCCACCGCTTGGGAAAACATGTGGTCAAGTTGTAACACTTGGACCAAGGTGTAATTTGTCCACTGAATGGACTGTTGTAGACTTGTTTGTGTGGCCCAAGACTTGCCTTACATTATTGCATCTGGAAACCCAGCCTTTTCCCAAAGGAAATTAGCGTAATGGAGAGAACCACCGAATAAAAGCTGTTGCGGCAGAGTTATACAGTTGTGCCCCCCTACTTTTTGACAAAATAGTCATGTACTTCAGCTGGTCAAAGTCCTTTCTCGGTGCAAAAGAACCTGCTGCAATTTTTGGATAACCCACCAACCGTGTGGGCCCCACTGGGACCCTCATTTCTCTTCACAGTGTTCGTGCATCAGGCGTGTAGCCCTTTGAAAAGTAGCAGCAGTAGTCCAACTGCCCTATATGCCTCACAATCACTTTTAACGCTGTACCCCATATAATTTTATACATGGGTGGGCCCCACTACCTTCTTCTCCGAGTAGAACACGAAGAATTAGAGAGGAACCCAGATTTTACGGTAAAACAGAAACCCAGAGTTTCCACAATTTTACCAGATGAACACTGAAAAATGAAAAATGAAAATTGAACACAAATCTACTAGAACTCCATCAACCCGAGAGAGACAACCAGCTCCATACAAAACATAAAGGATAACGAGAATCATCTTCAACAATGGCTACCCTAGTAGAACCAGGACCCATGTGGTATTACCCCTCTGCCGTGATATCAAAAACACTTAACAGAAAAGAACTTAAACACAAAGGTAGAATCGAAAGATAATTGCTAGATCCAAACGTTTGCGAAGGAGCTTACCCAAAAAGGAGTCCTAGTTGGGGTACGCTCTCCATGGTATGAAGTTCCAAATAAATCCCGTTGTATGCTTGAGAGGTGAGGACGAACCCAATTTGATGAAGTACCCCATCTTGTGAGCACTGCCCCGTATGACGTAAAGATCTGAAAACCCAGACCCTTGTTGCTGTTGACCCATGACGAACCTGAGATTTGCTGCCTCACGGCCTATTGAATCAACTGGGTAAAACCCAGGTTGGGATTTGCTGCCTCGCAGAGAGGAGTTTGGAACGCCCTTCAATCAGGAACGCCCTTCAAGTATTTGTGTACCGATTGAATGAATAAGGTTTCTAAATTTTCTCAGATCCCCTTTTGCGTTTCTGTTTTCTGCCATGAATTGAGCAAATCACGAAGTAGAGAATGTACCCTAGAACGTGAAAGAAGTGCGTAGGATAGATAAACAATCGGGACCGATTAAAGCCCTTCAAGCAGATTGTTTTGGGGGAGCTCCAAAAATGAGGCTAAAAATTTGGGGGGAGTGCATTCTCTCTCCATTCTAGAGAGAGAAGCTCTCAACCCCTTCCTTGGCAGCGAACCATAATATGTTGGTGAAGCCTGGAATATTTCAGAAACTTGAAATGACAATTCATGGTCAGTTGGCTAGCAAAGCATACTGCCCCTGTGTTATATGGTTTATTGTTACAGGTTGTCAACAGGTCATCAATGTTCCCCAAAATGCATGGGCAGAACAGTTTGTGTTCCATTAACATTCCCAGTTGGGAAAGTGTTTTTTGCAGCTTGCTGCATTGTTCTGCAAATCCATGCTTCAAGCCACCTAGTTGTGGCTTTATATTCAGGTATTTCTCTATCAATGTGTAGTGGGCAGACTGTGTATATGATGAATTTGAAGAGTAGATGAGTTGTGTGTACCACTATAACTGAGAACCTTTGTGAGATGTGTGATTGAGCCACAGAGACTTGTTGAGAGTGGAGGTAATATGTTGGGGGGAATATAGTGAGGATAAAGCGAGGGGGTTTGGTCCTTGTAGAGAGAGTTTGAAGCGTGAGGTTCCAAGGGAGTAGTAGTGTGAGCCACCATACATTCTAGGTTGATCCTTAAGGTTTGCAATTGATTCTTCTCACTTTTTGAATCTGATACATTTTATGATCTTTCTAAGTTAATGGGTGTGGATAGCTGCTACTGTTGAATCTGCCATGTACCTGTTCTACTGGTTTATGTTTGCTCAGATTTATACCCAGATTTTGAATCTGTCATGTTGTGCTCTGCAATGTACTTTGGAGTGTTACTGTTCACTGTACTTTGGAGTGTTACTGTTCACATTGGGCTGCTTACTGTTCACTGTTGCTGCAAATTGTTACTTCTGATGCTGTAACCTACAGCAATTTAATGTCACATCTACAACCTACAACTGTAATCTGTTACAGCTTACTGTCACAGATGCTGCAATCATGTTACTTTTGTTGCGGCAACCTGTTACCTGCTACTGCAACATACTACATTCTTATACTGCTGCTGCTGTCACATGCAGCTGCTGCTGCGATCTCCCGTGTGTCAGATTCAATGGGGGACAGATTCAATGGCAAACCATTAAGGTTCACAAGTTTTTTAATGTACTTCCCACATTTCCATACATCTTTGATATCTTGTGGGTTGCAAGGGCTGTTGCAATCCGCTGTTTATATATACTCAGTACAAGGGCTGTTGTACTGATTCTCATGTCTGCCGTATAGATTATAATGTTGGTTATTGGTTGTTGTGATGCTAGTGCTTTCATTTTCATGGGCATAGACTGTCAAATTTAAAATCTGGGCTGCTACATTTTCAAACAGGGTGCTGCCCAAATTTTTTCAAAAATCCCATGTTTTCTGACCTAGCCTAGAGGGGTTGTCCCTTGGCATGTTTGATCCCCTTGGGGAGGGGGCCTCCTCCCAGGTGTGCTAATCCATTTCAAGCTGGCAAATGCAATTGATCATGGACAAGTCCAATGTGCATATACCAAGTTCAAATGTTCAAATTCCAATTACCCAAAAAAAATGTTCAAATTCCAAAGCTTAATGTCCAGTGCATCATCAGGCCTCGCAAATCCACAAGTTCAAGTGGAAGTTCGATTTCCAGTTTACTGTGTATTAGTCTAAATTCATATTGTAGTAGTCTATGTTAAGCCTATGGTACTGTATGTAGCTTTGTTTTAGGAGTAAGCTTTCGGTTTGGTCCTTTTTGTAATCCGCATTCGGGTGTTTCTCTCCCATCTTGTAGATGGAAGGGCAACACTGTCCCCTTCCCTAATGTAGCCACTTGGCCTCCCCCATTTCCGTTTTGCTTTTGTCCTCCCTGGGGTATGCCCCTTGTAGGCTGTATATTCGTTTAGCCTCTTTTTATTTCAAGCTTGTTTTACCGGAAAAAAAAAACACACAAAATACATAAATGACTGTACTGTCGTAAGCACTTTTTTTTGGATAAAATAGCTTGAAATAAAAAGAGGGCTAACCGAATATACAGCCTACAAGGGGCATACCCCAGGAGGACAAAAGAAAAAGAAAGGAAAACAACAAAAGAAAAGATTGAGAAACATATGCCAAGAGGCTACAATGAACATCTAGAAAAAAGTGAAAACTAAGCCAAACGGCTAAATGAGAGGAGGGCCATCAGGCTACAAAGGAAATAAGACTGGGAACCTTGCCAATACATGGACTATCAAAACATAAAGCATAACCAAACCTACTAACCAACAATTACAAACTATAAAATCTAGAAGAGTTCCTGTCCGATCTGAGATGGACTGGAACTCGACAAAAGAACACTACTTTGCCCATCATCTTGGGTATGTGATCAGATCACTTCAGGACCTCTTGTGGTTGCTTGGGACCTGCCTATAACATAGCAGGACTCTGGGAGGACGCCCCCCTCCCGAAAGGGGATCAATTGCTCCTAGGGACAGCCCCCCAAGGATAGGCCTTCTCTTAGGGGAACAAACCCCACTTGGGCATCTAACATTTGAAGACAAATATCACGAGCAACATGCATAGTTCGTGAGCTACACTACCCAGACATAAGTATGCACAGGGGCAACAGTAACAACAATATGCTTGAACTTAAAACTTGATGCTTGAACATGATACTTGAACATAATACCATAATGTAGAACATGGTACTTGAAGCTTGAACATAAACTTGAAAGGACCTTGGAGTTACTTGAACCTTGGACTGCTTGAGCATACTCTTGAAGCTTGAGCTTGGACCTGTTGGACCTTGAACATTACTGCTACTGAAGGGACAAAATGTGCTTGAACATGCTTGCTGCTGCAGGAACATTACTGCTACTGCAACTGCTGCAAACTGCTGCTGCAACGTCAACACTTCTGCTGCACATTACTGCTGCACCAACACAAAGACTGCTGCTGCATCTGTAGAACTGATCTGCAGCAACAATGGACTGCAGCAGCTGGATCTATAACCTTGGAGATATAAAAAACTAGAGGAATTTAGGCAGCATAACGGCTGTTTTTTACAATCCCAGAAAACAGATGTCTGCCCAGATTTGGCAGCCCAAAACCGCAGTAGACAAACTGAATCTATCCACCTACAAATTTAATGCTCGCACTTCACCTCCCTTGGAACCTCACCACTTCAAACACTCTCTATGGCCCCAATCTCCCTCAGCTAGTACTCACATGATACCCCCACTAAATATTACCTCCTCTCACAAAGAAATCAGAGGCTCAAACACACAGCTCACTAGGCATTCACACACATATATGTAGGTCACACAACTCAGTGCTGAAGAAATAATAGGCCACCGCAGGCTCCAATCAAAGAACAAGTGTGGCAACACTCATATAAATGGGACACATAGCACAGCTCAACATAGCATCAACTTAGCATTTAACAAATAAAAGGCAAGGATTGCCTCCATCCTTGGAGACAAAATACAAAAACAAGGATTGCCTCCATCCTTGGAGACAAAATACACAACGCAAAAACAAGGATTGCCTCCATCCTTGGAGACAGAGAACATATCAAGGATTGCCTCCATCCTTGGAGACATAACATCTGAGCATAGTGAAATTGTGGGGTCTGTGCCCCCCACATATAGTCAATGCCCTCTAAATCCCTGTGGCCTGCATCAAACAACACTTGCAAAAGGCAACAAGTAGTAATATCTAATAACAGTAGAGAATACAGCAAAAGAGCAATGAATCACTAATTAACATTCCACTGATTCAAAAGGGCATCAGATTGAGGACCCTTGGAGAGATCCCCCAGGGACATCAGCCTATACCTTATGACTGAGGAAATCTTATGAATAACCACTGTGTGTGAGCATGCCACATTTTGAAACTTGCGTGTATTTCTCTCAATCCAAATATGATACACTGTTGTGGAGAAGACCAATTTGATTAAACAAGTTTTTAGGGACTTCCCTTTGATTGTTGCTAGAAGGTCAATCCAATTGGCCCAAGGTCTAGGGGACCAATGGATATTAAGCTTGGCAAGTAGTTGGGACCAAATTTGGGATGAATATGGACAATTGAAGAACAGATGGTCATGGCTCTCACTACTAGGACAAAAGCTACAACTAGAGTGAGATTTTGTACCAAACATGACCAACCTATCCTCGTAGTAAGCACTTGCAAATAGCAACAGGGTATATAGAGAACAACCCCCTCTAATTAGAGAGAAACACCGAACGAAACATGAAGGATTATCAAAATACAACTTGAATTTGGAACTTGAATTTGCATTTTATAAACTGATGGCCCACGAGTAACCACCAAGTGGCTTTCCCCCGAATAGATCATGAGGGGTTGAGAGCTTCTCTCTCTAGAATTCTAGAGAGAGAATGCACTCCCCCACTCCAAAAACTACCATTTATTTTTCATAATCTGCCCAAGCATCTGTTTTACAAATTGGGTACACTTTCAATCCTTTGGGATTCATCTATCTGGGGTTACTCCCCACGGTCTACAATCTCTAAGGTTCTGCGCCTATGTTCTTTATCAAAAGGGGATCTGAGTTCAACCTCAGACCCACAACCACCACGGTTTGAAGCACAGTTCATCCATCCGCGCTATATACTGACCCGATATGGGTTCGTCATCCCCAACCTGGGTTATACCCAGTTCACTCAACAGGCCCGTTTTTGGGCTGATCGTCTCCCCAATCAAGAACACGTTTGGAGCTTTGTCCAATTGTGGTTTTTCTACCCCATGGAGGTCTACTCCACAAAGAAGTGGGTCCTTTTCTGGGTTCAACCCCAGCCGCTCCAAGTGATTCACAGGGGGCTCTCATCAAGCTTCCGCAAAGGGGATCTGGGTTCAGATCTCTAACCCCAGTATCAGCACGCCGTGAAGGATCAAGAGTTCTGAAGCGGCTTGAAGCTTGATTGGTACACACGCCAAGCTGGGTTTGTTATCCAGTGTGGAGTCGTTCCACACAATTTCTCACAAGTACACTAGCCATCAGCCTGATGGTGGTTCAACCATGGAGCTCATCTCCGGATGGAGCTCCATTTTCTAGTATTCTGTGCGTTTTCTACCTATTGGAGGAACATGGGAACTGGAATCATCTTCCACATTCAACCACCCGAAATACCTCCCACAGTAGCATTTGAGATTCCGGGATCCTTTCTCCAAACAGGCATTACCGCTGCAGATTAGTTCCTCCCGTTAGGTGTTGTTGGTGGCACGACGGAGAGGGTAATACCTCAACTGGTTCTAGCCGCTATGGTATACTCAGAGGAGAAGGTCTCTCATATCTTGTATGCGTCTGTTGGAAGGTCTTTCATGGTGGTCTCCTGGGTTTATTTGATTTCAATTAGAGTGGACAAGAGAGTGAGATCCACTCTCTCAATGCAAGTGGGCAAATGCTGCCTGGTCTAAGGTAGTGACACAGTATTGTTACAGTAGCCTTTCGGCTGAAAATCCCTAAATCAACTTTTGGTCAAATCTTGACAGCTATTACCACTTTACCCAGGGATCCTTACTCAGTTTTGTAAAAAGTTAACACAGGAGGCGTGTGTACAGCCCCTTCGTGGGGCCCCTTGCTAAGTCCACTCGGGACAGCAACAAAAGGCAGTATTGCCTTTGATGGGTGCTTGTGCAATGTATGAAAGTTGAAAGATCAAAGCACCGAAAAGTGGCCTTTGGCCAGCAACGTACCAGTCAACAATGGACACCAAAAATGGGATTCAATTTTGTATACATTTCGGATTTTGTGGGCTGATGTGCCCTTTCAACAGATTTATTTCTATTGCTTTATGCTTATTATACCCACCCCGGCGGGTTGTGCCGGGGAGTACGCAATTTTATTTTCCTTTTTTATTTTCTTTTTGTCCTCCCTGGGGTATGCCCCTTGTAGGTTGTACATTCGCTTAACCCCTTTTAATTTCAAACTAAGTTACCCAAAAAAAAAAAAAAAGTGGCTTTCCCCGAAGGATGATAGCAGCCGCAGGTGTCACTGCCCTCAGCCCAGATTAATCCAAATGGAGCTTGATCCTATGAACAGCCCGAGGACAGTCCCTCTGGCTAGACACTTCCATTACAGATGGAAGAAAACTTGGAGTCCTTATGCATCAAAACATCTGGGACAGAATGCAACCAATATGAAAGTATAAAAATATAAAAATATAAAAAGGGAGGACGCCCCCTGCCGAAGGGGATCAAACGTGCCAAGGACATCCCCACAAGGCTAGGTAATGTGAGCATTCCACATATAAAAGGGCGCAGCATGGGCATAACAACAGTGAACAATAGTGACTCTACCCAGAATTGAAGCATGGGTATAATAACAGCGAACAATAGTAGCAGCATCAAATAAGGGCAATAGAGTGCAGCAACAAGCAAAACAGCACTGCCCGTAGGAGCAATTTGCCCGTCTTGCACAGATACACTTACAAAATCTGGACAGCAGCAGTAATGACAATACACTTGCATCCCGTCTTGCACAGATATGCAGCAACACAGGTATAGTAGTAATAACAACTACAAAATCTGGACAGCAGAAGATTATGTAGTACTAGTAACAAGAGGGTTCCAACAACAGGAACAAAGCAGATTCAGAGTAGTACACATCAGAGGAAGGGCCATACCGAGCAGCACTTCAAGGCAAAACCACATTACTGATATGCAATGTATTTCAATTCAAGTATTACCACTGCCCAAGCTTGAGGCAGCCTACCATTTGGAATAGTGCCTCACACACCAGCCCATACACATAGCTCCATCCAGAGACAACTATGCCCAACATAAAGAATTATCTCAACCCTGCCCAACAGATGGCAGTCCACAGAGAATACAATATTTAACAAGCTGTATGTGCACATTAAAATGAAATTGAATCACAATCACCATTCTCAAGACTATAGTTCTCACCTCCCTTCTCCCTCAAAACTTGACTTCCCTCTCTCTTTTCCCACATGTCTTGAGAATCAAGGTACTTCTCACAGAACACTCCACTCAAAACAACATAGATGATGGAGGCGCAAATCTCACTGGTAACCCACATATGAGTAGATCGCACACACACAACAATCAAACAGGAAACACAGAGTAATCCAACTAGAACCCAAAGGAACAAGCCAGAACATAAATGAGCCACTTAAGGCCATGAAGAGGGTAAGAAACAGACCTCTAAATGAGCCACTTAATATCTCTTGGCCATCCTAGCCCCCTGCTGTACAAGTTGGGACTTTGCCTCATAAGGACCCTCTACATAGGCCTCCAAAGCCTTGGTGTGTGCTGTAATCCGGAACCTGTAACCTGTAACCACCATGTGAATAGAAACAATAAATGTGGAAATGAGACTCAATTAATTCCCCACTTAGCTAACAAATTATGGGATTGATGCCCTTGTGGAAGATTTTCCAGGGACAACAATATGCACCTCACAAGAGAGTGGATTCTGCTCACAACAGTGAGAACAGGGCATGATGTATTTTGGAACTTGCGAACATTTCTTTCGAGCTAGATTTGGTAGACTGTTGAAGTGAATATCAGCTTGATAATCAAGTTTTTAAGAGTTTTGCCTCTGAAGTTTGATATTTGATTGATCCATTCAGTCCAAGGCCTTGAGGGCCAGCTAACATTGACATGAGCAAGCATATCAGACCAAACTTGTGAAGTGAATGAGCAATTGAAGAATAAATGGTCATGAGTTTCCACACCAGAATAGAAGGTACAACAGGAGATAGGGATGGTGCCAAACATGACTAACCTGTCTCCAGTATATAGTCTGTTCTGTATAGCAATCCATGCTACCATGCTACACTTAGGTATGTGGCCAGTAAACCAGATATTATTGTGCCATGGCACCTTAGAGTAATGTGGCTTGAGTTCATCCCAAAGAGAAGAGATGGAGAACTCACCATTAGAATTGAGGATCCATCTATGTTGGTCCTCAATATGCTGGTTTGGGTTGGGTAGAGAGTTAATAGAATCTCTCAACTCATTAAGTTCAAGGGTCTGGGTAATGGGGAGACTCCAATTGGTGTCTCTAATAATGGCAGCCACTGTGGCATCTTTGGTGAGTCCAGAGTCATAGATAACTCTAGAACCAAATCTGTTAACAATAGGGCCAAGAGGATGCCAATTATCGTGCCATAAAGAGGTGGATCTGCCATTACCAATAACCACCTTAATGTGTGGCTGAACAATAGGTCTAAGGTTGAGAAGTTTCCTCCAAACCCAAGAGGGTGAACTTATCTGCCACTGTTGTTAGCATTTACTTATGTCTATGTCAATAATCCCTCTTCACTTTGGTTGCTGGAACATGAGGGGTCTTAATGACTCTATTAAACAAAAAGAGGTTAGGTCTTTTGTTAACAAAAATAATTTATCACTTTTGGGACTTGTGGAACACAAGATAAAGGAACCAAATTCCTCTAGAATTTTGACTTCTATGCTTCCACTTTGGTCGTTTGCCCACAACTATACCCAAGCCCCCAGTGGGAGAATCATTGTTGCTTGGGATCCTTTTGTTGTTAACATGAGAATCATTGCCCAATCTAGCCAAGCCATTCATTGCCAAGTTCATACTATCTCCAACCATACTCAATTTGATGCCACTTTTGTCTATGGCTCCAACTCCTATTTGGAGAGATATGAGTTGTGGCAGGCCATCAATACTTGGAGGAGTCCTGGTCCCTGGATCATATTAGGGGATTTCAATGCCCTCAGATTCCCTGCTGATAAGGTGGGAGGTGATTCCTGTTGGCCTCCTCATATGGAGGATTTTAATAAGTGTATCTCTCACAATGATCTTGAAGATCTGAGATACTCTGGCTGTCACTTCACTTGGTCCAACAAACAGGGCAGGGATTTTGCTTAAAGACAATAATCTACACCTAATGTCAGCACAAATCTTATTCTAGGCAGCAATTGGTTCAGGTGGATTATTGTTGCTGCTCAAGGAACTTTTCATGCTATTGTGATGTGTTCAAGATCAAGATCTGATGTTCAATTGCTTGCGGGTGTCCAATTCCAGAAGTAGTTGTGTTGTCCATGTAGTTACCAACTATGCTTGATGTTGCTTATGTACCAACACATGTGGTCCACTTTAGCTCCAAAATGCTTGCGGGTGGTATCAAGTCCAGATTGTCAGTTTGTATATCCAGTTTGTATGTCCAGTTTGTGTGTCCAGATTGTCACCAACTGCTTGCCAAGTTCATCAAGAGATTGTGATGTCCGTGTAGTTGATGCCTACTTGAGCACCAACATTTGTGGCCCAGTCATGTTCTAAGTTCTACTTGATGTTGTCATTTTGTTTTAGTTGTAATATTTTTGTCTAAGTGTGATTCTTCTTCTTCTTCTTTAGAAGGATAGGAATCATAGGTTTTTACATTGTAGCTTGTAGCCTCTTGGCTTAGTTTTTACTTTCTTTTCTTTTTCTTTATCCTCCTGGGGTATGCCCCTTGTAGGTTGTACATTCTTTTTCCTGTTTTTATTTCAAGCTGAATTTACCAAAAAAAAAAAAAAACAACAGTTGAAATAGTGTGATGCAGATTTTGAAATTTCCTAAGATTCCTTTCAATCCAGTTGACAATTTGATGATTGTACACTTAAGTCCTCTCCCTTTATAATTGGATAATAGGGAGACAAAGGATTGGAGTGGTTGAGGTTGCCAAATGAGATGGGACTTAAATGAGACTTCATCCCATACCTTTTGGGTAAAAGGGCAATTGAAGAAGAGATGATTATGTGTCTCTTCCCCAGAGCAAAAACTACAACAAGAAGTATCCTTGATTCCAAAAAGGACCAATCTGTCCTCAGTAGACAATCTGTTGTGGATGGCAAGCCAACTTATCAAGCTGCACTTGGGTATATGGGAAGGGAACCAGATTGTGTGGCTCCAAGCAACAGTAGGGAATTGTGTGGCTCCAACCAACAGTAGGGAAGTGAGTCTTGATTTGCTCCCAAAATGAGGATACAGTAAATAGACCATTATTACAAAGGGTCCATCTACAAGTATCAAACAAAGGGGAGGGGTTGGTGATAGCTAGAAGAGCATCTCTTATTGCATTTAGCTCCTAGGTTTGGGTGATTGGAAACTTCCATTGGTTGGAGCTGGAAAGGATTGTAGAAACCTTGGCATCATCTGATAAACCAGAATCATAAATAATACGATTACCAAATCTCTTAGCCAAAGGTCCTAAGGGATGCCAATTGTCATACCACAAAGAGGTGGAACTCCCATTCCCAATCTGATACTGGATGAAAGATTGAACAAAAGGACGTAGTTGAAGCAATTTCCTCCAGGTCCAAGAGGGGCTACTTGGCATTTTGATTTTCCAGAAACTCCTCTCTTTGAGTAAATATGACTTTATCCACTGACACCACATTGATTGCTCACCTCCATAAACAAGATACCAGATGTGCTTTGCCATAGCAGCCTTGTTCCATACTTGGAGGGATTTAAAGCCAAGCCCCCCTTCTTTTCTGGGGGAGCATAATGCTCCCAAGAAACCTTAGCACCAGTGTGCTTCAGATCAGGACCAGTCCAGAAAAAAGCTCTGAGGATTGATTCAACTTCTTTAAGCACTTTCTTGGGCAGAATGAAGATAGAGGACCAATAAGTTTGCATTGAGAACAGGACAGACTTAACTAATTGGACTCTACCAGCATAGGAAAGGTACTTGTTAGCCCAAGACTTAGTACGACTTGTAATTCTATCAATGAGAACTTTGCAGTCAGTGTATTTTAACTTGGTGGAGATGAGAGGAACACCTAAGTACTTGACTGGAAGTGTCCCTTCATTGAAGCCAAGTGTTTGCAGAATAGAGTTCTTGATTGAGACAGGTACACCAGAGAAAAAGGCATTGCTCTTACAAGGGCTAGGAGACAGCCCAGAGAGAGAAGCAAATTCAGTAAGAGCATTTTGGACACATTGAATGGAGCTCAACTCTCCTTTGCAAAAGATCATGAGATCATCAGCAAAACAGAGATTGGTGATTCTGGTTTTGTCACATTTCCAATGGTAATGAAAGCTAGAGGTGAGAGATTGTTCTCTAAGTAGTTGGGTAAGAATTTCCATAACAATGACAAAAAGATAAGAGGATAGGGGATCACCCTATCTCAAACCTTTTTGACCCCTGATCTTACCAACAGATTCACCATTGATACTCAAAGAATAGTTAGCAATGGATACACAAGCCTTGATCCAAGTGATCATTTGGGGATGGAAATTCATGGAATGAAGTACATCCCACAAAAAGTCCCACCTAACGTTATCATAGGCTTTCATAATATCTACTTTTAGAGCACATTTGGGAGAGGAAGAGTGCTTATGGTAGTCCCTCATAATTTCCTGAGTGAGGAAAATATTGTCAGCAATCCTCCTCCCTTTAACAAAACCAGATTGGACATGATCTATTAGATGAGGAAGAGCAACTTGAATCCTATGTGAGAGGATTTTAGCAATGCATTTGTAGATTGTGTTACAACAAGAGATATGTCTATAAAAAAAAGCAATTCAAGTTTGGAACAAGGCAGTAATGTGATGGTGAGAGGGTGAATGCACTCCCCTCCCTCAAATTCTACCCACTATTTTTCTTTCACGCCCTAATCATCCTGATTCCAGGGCTGTTCCATCTATTTCGTGATTCACCCATAAACTTGGCAAGCAACAGATGCTCAAAAAGGGGATCTGGAAGTCCAGAAACCCCTATTTTATTCAGTCCGTTTATGAACCCACAAAAGGGGATCTGAGATGGGTCGTGTTCCTCTCTCTACCCCGTGATTCCACTGACTCCACCAACTACATGGAAATCGTAAGAGGATCTGGGAATTCAGAAATCATAGCTTTCCATTCGCACCAATCAACTCGCTGAGATGGGTGTGGGTTTGCTCCGGATCTACTCCATCATCATGAGATGGGCGTTCTTCATACATATCGAGACATGGTTCTATGGATGCTTATCCAGTCATCTCAGGGGTGAAGCCAAACCAGACTCACACGATCTGGTCTCAAAATCAAGAACCCTTCTAGGTTTCTTGGTCGTCAACATCAAGCGGTGTCTTAGATCTTAGTCACCTCTGAGGTGAGTAACGATCTCGGTGCTGTTTGGAATCCAACTTAAGGTATATACTCTCAAATCTGATATCAGTGGACATCTTTTATCTGCTAATCTGGGTACTCGAATTCAGTTTTAGTTTGATGATACCAACTAAGAAACCGCTTGATGTTGAATGGAAGTATATCTGGTAGTACTTTAATTCTCTGTTGCTATCAGTCTGTGTAGTGGAAGGGACGACCACCTGCTTCCAAAATGTTTAGGGCTACAGTAATTGGCTTTGGGCCAAAGATGGGCCTCATCTCTGTTGGGCCTGCATATCTAGTTTGAATTTTTGGTCATTTTGCACGTGGAGCCAACATATAGGGCATCTATTGCCCAATTTTCACAGGGTTCTATTTCTAGCCCCAACCATTTAGTTGATGCTCACTATGGCCACTAAATTGACCCATTAAACTGCATTAGCAAACAGATTGGGGTTTCGGTCCTTGTATTGCTGCTGACAACCTCGCGTATTAGTTCTCTCCCATTATGTGTCGTTGGTGGCACGGTGGAGGAGGTAATACCATTTCAGCTCCTGGTGCATAGGTGAGTCTATAGCAGGATGGTAACTGAGCTCCGTCTCTTGTGCATTTGAACATCCTAAATCAGAGAGTCACTTCTGTTGGGGATTAACTTAGGGATATTGGATCTATTTTTCTCCTGCTTGGTAATGGTTGTGCATTTGGAATTGGGTTGTGGCTGATTTACTCTAGGGCATTCGGCGTTTGGTCGAGATTGACTTCGGTCCGAGGGCGTGGTTACTTAGGTTGATGGGCCAAGTTTCTGCGGGCTAGAGTTCTCCGAGGGGGACGGAGTTTACTCTAGGGCTGGCCCTAGTCATGGTTCTGCCTTAGCACGGTTTGGAGCTCTCATCCACCTCTGACCCCGAGTTCCATTTGCGTTGTACTATTTTCATTATAGGGGGCACTTTTGGATTTATTCCATTATCACATTTTATGGTTCTATTTTCTCCTGCTTGGTGGTGGTTGTGCGATTGGAGTTTGGTTGTGGCTGTTTTCGGCGTTTGGTGGATATTGACTTAGGTCTGAAGGCGTGGTTACTTTGGAGTGATGGGCCAAGTTTCCATGGGCTAGGGTTCTCTGAAGGGGATGGTGTTTACTCTAGGGCTGACCCTAGTCATGGTTCACCTTAGCACGGTTCAGAGGTCTCATCCACCTCCGACCCCGAGCTCCTTCTGCGTGTACTACTTTCATTACAGGGGGCACTGTTACATTTACCGGGTGTGGGTTACTTGGATTAGGATAGTTGCACCGTTTGGTTGATTGTGTATGTTCAGAGCCTGATGGCGGAGATTACCATTAGATGTGTTCTACATAGAGGTGACTTGGTTTTCTCTGATCTGAGCTTTATTCCTTGGGGCTAGCTCTGTCAATCATGATCTTCAGCTTGGTTGGGGAACTCACCTACCTCTAGCCCTATCCTTGATATTATGATGCACCGCGGGCTATCCTTTTATTTTTATGATCTTGCTCTCTCTGGGGTGATTGCAACGACTGTGGTACTTGGATGAGGGTGTTTTCAGTTTCGGGTGGACTCATACCCTTGGCGCCGAGTTTTTGTTGTTGTTACTACCGCTGTGGAGGTCAGGCAGATCTTGAGCATATGAGTACTTCCCTTACTTAGGGGAGGTATTTGACACTATCATCACTTGGTTATGTTCTTCCGCAAAGCCCATGCTCATGTCCTTGATGCCTCCCTTTCCTTTGGAATGGCTAGGCTAATGGGACACGAGCACGGGCTAATCACATTCCATACAGACAGCCTTTCAGAACTCACTACATGTTATTCATTTATATGCATGCTTTTCACGTTATCCTAGCCTTGCGGGTTGTGCGCGGCATTACGCTTACTACATTATTGCATTTTTGCTTATTTACACCTATGCTGGCGGGATGTGCCAGTACTACTCATTTTCCCACCCCGGTGGGTTGTGCCGGGGACCACGCACTTTTTCTTTTCTTTTCATTTCTTTCTTTCTTTCTTTTCATTTTGTCCTCCCTGTGGTATGCCCCTTGTAGGCTGTACATTCGCTTAACCCCTTTTAATTTCAAGCTAATTTACCCACAAAAAAAAAAAAAACAAGGCAGCAATTTCAAAGCACATTTGGTTTCTCATTTCTGGTGGTGAGCAATCAATGTGGTGTCAGTGGGTCAAGTCATACTTGCTTAAGGATAAAAGCTTTTGGGAAACTAAGGTCCCTAGCAATCCTTCATGGATTTGGAGGAAAATGCTTAATCTGAGGTCTCTTGTTCAGCCACACATTAAGGTGTCAATTGGCAATGGTAAGAATACCCACTTGTGGTATGACAATTGGCTGAGTTTGGGCCCCCTTGCCCAAAGATATGGGCCTAGGGTTATCTATGACTCTGGATTATCTAAGGAAGCTACTGTAGCTGCCATCATTAGAGACAATTCTTGGGCTTTCCCTGTTACTCAAACTTTTGATCTCAATGAGATTAGATCCAATTTGCTCTCTTTGCCTAATCCTAATAAGGACCTGGATGACCATACTGCTTGGTCCCTCAATACCAATGGAAAATTTTCCATATCTTCAATGTGGAATCATCTTAGAACACCCTTCCCTAAGGTTGGTTGGGTTAAAAGCATCTGGTTCCCTGGCCACATCCCCAAATGCAGTTTCATCACTTGGATTGCCATTCAACAAAGACTCTACACTGAAGACAGATTAGTGTTATTTGGCACTAAAGCTGTGTCATGTTGCTCTTTTTGCCCTGGTGTTGAGAGTCATGACCACCTCTTCTTTAATTGCCCTTTTACATCACAAGTGTGGTGTAAAGTCCTCTCTGATTAGGTACAATTTTCCATGCATGCTCACGGTTACTGCTACTATTACTGCACATGTGCACCCTTTGCTGCTGGTTCTGTTTTGCCACTGCAGGATCTGTTTTGCTGCTGCAGTGAGCAATCTTTTGCCACTGCTGGACCTGTTTTGCTGCTGCCAGTTTTGTTTTGAATATTGTGGCATATTGGTCTAATGGCCCAATTGGGTAGATTGTGGCGCAGTCCCATAACATTGTAGTTGCTCAGGTAAGTGGCTGTACTTCGTTTTGGATTTTATTCGGATTGCAAGGGCTGTTGCAATCTGCTGCTACTATTCCTGTTTTTTACTCTTGTTATTATTCGGGTTGCAAGGGCTGTTGCAATCCGCTGCTACTATTGTATCCTGTTGTTACTCTTGTTATTATTCGGGTTGCAAGGGCTGTTGCAATCTGCTGTTGTTACTCTTTATTGTTGTTACTCTTATTTGTTACTTTATGTACTGTATACTGCTGCTTTAGAACCCCATTTGGGTGCCAGATCATGGTGTCCAGTGGTGATGCCATTGTGCCACAGATTTTCACTACCCTAAGCTACTCCATGCCTGATTTACATGAGCGAATGCTCACATTTGACTGCCTAGCCTTGAGGGGATGTCTTTGGCAAGTTTGATCCCCTTCGAGAGGGGGCGTCCTCCCTTTTTCAATATGCTGCTGTTGCTGCCGCTTTATGCTGCCGTTAGATTGTCCAAATAATCTGCTCTGTAGCTGCTCAAACAGGATGCTGGCAAAATTTCTAGAATCGGGGTGTTGCTGTCTGAGATTAGGCCTAGCCATGGGGGGATGTCCCTGGCACTGTATGATCCCCTTCTGGGAGGAACTGTTGTTCCCATTTCCATGGACCTATCGCTGGGGGGTTGTCCCAGTGTAACATAGGACCATATGTTAATCCTTTCCAAGGTCCTATTCCAATTTTCATGTTCAAGCTTCAAGTCTCATGTTCAAGGTTCAAGCTTCAAGCACCAAGTCTTATGTTCAAGCTTCAAGCACCAAGGCTACAATGCAATCATTTAGATTATTTTTGAGTGTTTCTCTTCCATCTCCCTAGATGGCTTAGAAACACTTTTATTATATTTTTATTACATCTTGTTGCGATATATCCCTTACTTTTAGGGTCCCCCATGTTGCCAAGTTTGGCCTCCCCATTTCTTTCCATTCTGGTCTTCCGGTTCACTTTTGTTTCTTTTCTTTCTTTTGTCCTCCTGGGGTATGCCCCTTGTAGGCTGTATATCCGGTTATCTTTTTTTCTATTTCAAGCTTGTTTACCCAAAAAAAAAAAAAAAAAAGTCCTCTCTCTACTAAACATTATTTGGCCCCCTAGGTCTTGGGAAAATTGGATCATTCAGATATCAACAATCAAAGGCAAATCTCTTAAGTCTCTTATTCTCAAATTGGCTTTTACCACCACAATCTATCAAGTTTGGATAGAGAGAAATTTTCGCAAATTCCAAAGCAAAGCATGTCCAAACCCCATTATAGTAAGTAAAATATACTCAATGGTTAGATATAGACTGATGTCCCTGAATAGTCTTCCTCATGGACCTCAGTCTTCATCACTACTTGCTAAATGGGGCATATCTGTATTTGATACATCTAGTGCATAGAGAGTATTACATTTGATATTGATATATTGATTGATTTATTGCATACCTGGCTTTGTTCTATGGAACAAGATCTTGTTACTGTTACTGTTATTGTGGCAATTTGCAGGCCCAGGTCTAGGGGCTTCAAGGTTCAAGGTTCAAAATGGACCAAGTCCAGGATTCTGCTCTTGATCCAAGATTTGTTGAGCCTCCAATTGAGCTATGGATGCTATTTATCTCCAATGAATATGGTTCAACAAGGCATTGGTGATCAGTTTGGGCATCTTAAAGAAATCAGGTGGTTTCAAGAGCATCTTTGTACTGCAGGAACTATGAGGCAATCACAGTTCATCATCCATCTATGCAGCCTGCAGCAATGGTTTAGCAAGGGATGTGACAGGCCAATCTATTACTGCTATCTATATGGATTCAAGAAGGAGCACATCAATTGCACTTTGTGAGTATGGTAATTATGTTAGGCTCTTCAAGTGAGGTATGAACATCTAGGAGTTCTTGCATCGTGCTTTATTGATGTCATATGGGTTGCAAGGGCTGTTGCAATCCACTATTATTGCAATCTGTTGTTACTATTATTGATGCTAGTGTTATTGCTTTATGCCTAGATTGCATTGTGCTTTATTGATGTTCTATGGGTTGCAAGGGCTGTTGCAATCCACTACTATTGCAACCTGTTGTTACTCTTAGTGTTATTGCTTTATGCCTAGATTGCATTGTGCTTTATTGATGTTATATGGGTTGCAAGGGCTGTTGCAATCCACTATTATTGCAACCTGTTGTGCTGTATTTGGGTTGCTGTATCTGGTGTTATTTCCCATAGTTTTGAGTGCCATTCTACTGCATTAGAACCCCATTTGGGAGCCCAAATCATAGTGTCCAGCTGTGATGCCATTGTGTCACAGATTTCCACTACCTTGAGTTACTCAATGCCCTGAGTAGCTGCTGCTGTGAGGTGCAGCTGCTGCCCAGAAATGAGCGTGCTAGATTTTGCCCATTAGGCTATGAACTGCTGCCCATGTATGGTCTTGCTGGATTCTGTCCACTGACCTCACTAGTATTCTGATACTTTAGTTCATTTTTCTGTTGTGAAATGTACTGGATAGGGTCATTTTCACCTGGGATACCACATTTTCAAACAAGATGCTGTCCAAATTCTGTTAGGATGAGGTGATCTATTCAGTGGTGAAATGGGCCTAGCCTAGGGGGGCTGTCCCTTGGCATGTCTGATCCCTTTTGGGAGGGGGCTTCCTCCCGTGCCTAGCCTGGGGGGGTTGTCCCTTGGCATGATTGCTCTGTTGGGCATCTAACATTGTCGCTAGGAATCTCTTCTGCTGTGTTCCATGTCCTTGCTGCTGTTGGATAATACTACTGGATAACATCATGCTGTTGTTGTGGTATTCATGTCTGTTGCTATGACTGCTAGAGCTCGAGTTATTGCTCAGATGGAATCAAGTATCAAATTGGAACTCTTTTGTTCCTGTATTAACTTTGTAATAGTTAGTGCCTTTTGTCAAATGTATCCTGTCCTTTGTTCAAGTCTCTTTTGAATGTTTCTCCTCCATCTCCTTTGATGGGCTAGAAACATTTAGTTATCATTTTATATAGCTAGGTTTGTAGCTTATGCTAATTGCCCTTCCCCATTGTAGCCTTGTTGGCCATCCTTTTGTTTCATTATTGTTTCTTTTCTTTTCTTTGTTTTGTTTTGTCCTCCTGGGGTATGCCCCTTGTAGGTTGTATATCCGCTTAGCCTTTTTTCTATTTCAAGTTTTTTTTACCAAAAAAGCATAAAGCCGTAAAATAAATCTAATACACTGTGTCTCTAAACATATCAGCCTACAAAACCCGGAACACAAATGTATATAAAAAATTGTCATGATAGAAGGGCCCACGAGGACCCTTATGTTGGCAGAAATGGGTTTTATCCCATTGAGTACTTGGGGTACAGCTGTACCAATTTGGCCCACAAGCCAAGTTAGGCGTGTGAGATGGCTCCAGCCTTGGACGGCTACTTCTGCATAAGATATCCTCATGTGAACCAAAGTCAGCCTTTTTATTTAGATCTTGCGGACAGCTGGAACAGCTGGGTTAGCACTAGGCTCGTTTGGAAGCTTCCTTGATGCAAACCCAGAAACAACTCCAAAACAGACACAAATCAGAAAAGAGAAGGCCCCAAAATGGCTTGGACAATGATGCAACCCCAGAAACACACACTGGTATTACCCCCTCTGCCGTGACATCTCGACACATAACAAGAAGGGAACTGGAGTACAAACCAATATTACATGGAGCTGAATCCCATTTCTAAAAAGCTTCTGCTTGAAACTACTCTTGGCAGCAGGTTGGTAGCGTAGTGGTGAGAAGATGAACCCATTTCTGGATCAGACCCATGTGGGTTTTCGGCTGGGAAGTCGAGCTCCTTCAGAGCCAATCATCCTTTGTCTTCAATGGCATGAATAGTGGCTTTGCAAATGGGTAGGAGGATAACCCATACCCGAGTTTGTGATGGTGGAGAGCCCATTAGCGGACGTGACTTCCATGAACCAGATTGACCAAACAGATGTTTGGTAGATGTGTAAAAAAAAATTGATAGGATCAGACCCATCTGTTGTGGTTTTGGTTGGGGAGTGCATTCTCTCTCTATTTCTAGAGAGAGAAGCTCTCAACCCTCACCAGTTACACGATTGGCACTTGAATGGGAGAAATTAAAAATTCCCGAAAAATGGAACCAGATCTCGGATGTGATTGCGTGAAACTTCGGGAGAATGGTGGTTGGACAAGAAGATGTACTCCATGTCCATTGCTGGATTACTCGAGATATTTGGGTAGTGGTGCTCACACGACCAGACCCTTGTGGACAAAAACCCAAGAGACTCAGATTTCCTTTTTTAGATGGCCCAGAAATGGGTTTGCAGCGACTGGGTTAACCCAGAATCAAACCCTATTTGATGTAGATCGGAGAAGACGATCCCCTTTGATTTTGAAAAACCCGTGTTCTTGATGTGAAGAGTCGATCAAACCCATTAGTTTGGGTAGATCCCCTATTGACATAGGAGGAGCGAGAAAAAGGAATAATCTCAGATCCCCTTTATTAGTTCGTAATTGACAATCTGAAAAAATAGAATGGGATATGCTTTGGTTTGGTGGTTTTGTGGGAAAATACGAGTAGAACCCATTTTTGTGGGTTTTGGTTGGGGAGTGCATTCTCTCTCTAGAAATAGAGAGAGAAGCTCTCAACCCAATATTTCGTGTTTTGCTACCGTTTTTTAAGTTATATTGTTAGATATTTGGCAGATTGACGTGAGCAGGTAGCTGGCTGATAAAATAAGGGGCTGCTAAGTAGCTGCTGTTTTACGTCCAGAATGCCCTGTCCTTTGACAATTCCTATGATGATAGTAGTTGTTGCTCTGTTCGGAACATTTCTGGGTTGCTTGCTGTCCAGATTTGCAGTTTCAGGTGACATTTCGTTGTGCTAGGTTTCGGACAAAGCTGCTGCCCGTTTATTCAGCTTTGACACGTTGTGACTGGGTACTTCCTGTCGGTTACTATGAGCTACCATTTAGTTTGCTCCTTACCTTGTGACTGAGCACTCCCCTTCGGTTGAGTTCCTCTTGCTTGGTTTCACACTGGTTTTGGGTACAACCCGACCAAGCAATGTTGTCCTCTAGTGCTACCTATCCATGGGGGGTTGTCCCTTGGAACGTTTGATATCCCTTTTGGAGGGGGCTGTCCTCCATCTCACATTTAGGTGAGAACATCGGGGTATTCTTCCATATTTGGTCTAAGCTCCAATTGGATCCTACCCATGTTCAAGTTCCATCAACAGTGGTCTTCCTTAACCATTTTGGCGTCCATTCAATGGCATATGCCTTTCCTTCCAGTGAGCTTTTCCAAGTTCAAGGGTGAAGTCCAAATTTCACAGTAAATTTCAAGTTTATTAGTTTAGCAAAAGCACTTGTGTACTCTTTTGTTGTGTGTTTCTTTTCCATCTACTTTAGAAGGATAGGAAACATATATTACATTTCCTTATAGTTCTCTGTAGCCATTTGGCCTACGTTTCCCAATTTTCCTTTCTTTTCTTTTTCTTTTTCTTTTTCTTTTTCTTTTCCTCCTGGGGTATGCTCCTTGTAGGCTGTATATTCACTTAGTCTTTTTTTTATTTTTTATTTCAAGCTGATTTACCCAAAAAAAAAAGTCTTCCTCTCTATGTGTGATCTCAAGCTCAAGGACAGAGACATGGGGGTGGATTCCGGATTCTCCGTAGATAGTTAATGTTCTCGTAGCCAAGCCAAGTTGAACTTTTTTTGATGCAAGGAGGATGGCACAACCATAATATCTGGGCGATGAAGCCATGGCCTACCCAACAACAGGTTGAATGATGAAGGAATGTCGAGTACGTGAAACTCAACATTAGTCTTGAAATCCTCCACTGCTATTTCCAGTTGAACAACTCCAATCACGTTGACCCTGAGCGTGTTGTTGTAGGCACGTACTTCGAGGTTTGATGGTTGAAAATCCTTGATTTTAAATCTCAAACAGTAAGCGGTGCACAGCGGACAAACATTTAAAGCGGATCCATTGTCTAAGAGGACAACAGGGACCCACTTCCCCATACATTTCATGGCGATATGTAGGGGCTTGTTATGGCCGGCTCCTTCTGGCCACAAATCTTTTCAGTAAAAGTTACGAACATGCTTTGCGCGTTTTGGCGCGAGCAAGTCCACCAATGCTTCAAGGGTAGTGTCGGGTGGCACTTCCATGTTTGACAAGGTTTTGATTAGCTTTTGGAAGTGTTCCCTGGATGAGGAAAGTAACCCCCAGATACATACGAAAGCTGGAGTTCTCTCAAGTTGCTTTCAAATAGGATCATCTATCACCATGGGACCCTTCTGCGGTGGTTGAACAAAAAACTTCGGGGTTACATGGAACTGAGTTATCTTGGACTTGGTCGTCCCCAGTGAATTCTCTCGTCTGAGCATGGTTAGAGGAGCTACCCCCTTGCAGGTTAGTAGGTTGATAAATTCGACCACTTCTTGTTACTTAGTTGACCGTCTCTCCCCATGACTGCTGATTTTCTCCCCAGAAGTCTGTAAATTCTTCATTAACCTTGCATTTTCTAGCTTTAACAGTTTCCATCTTCTGTTTCATTTCCCAATCTTCAGTCCAGAAATCTGCCAGGCTATCCTTAGCTTTTCGTTTTTCAATCTAATAGCTTTATCCACCGGTTTTGGACTTGTTCAGATTACATATAAAATGAAATTAAAACAGCCAGAAATGTACAAAATACAAATTCTAGGCAAAGTGAAAGTTTCTGAAAAGATCAAGAAGTGGCTGAAAACTCTAGCTTGAGTGCTTAATGTGACAGATTCACGACTACTGGATGTCCAATACACTGTTGCTTCTCGGTTGAGGTTTCTATTTTTTTTTTTGGGTAAATAAGCTTGAAATAGAAAAAAGGGCTAACCGAATGTACAGCCTACAAGGGGCATACCCCAGGAGGAAAGAAAAGAAAAGAAAGAAAGGAAAATTTGGGAAAACTAACGCCAAATGGCTACACAGAACTATGTGCAACTATGCGCATCTTAACAATAGTTTCCTAACCATCTATGAAAGATGGACAAGAAACTCTTGACAAAATGTAATATAATTACTAAATTAACACATCAAACTAGAACACTTTGATCCGAACTTTGGCTTGTGAAATGGGCATGGAGATGGACTTGCAACCTGTACGAACTTACACCCGGGACTTGCATTCTGTACGAATTTGCTGAGAAGGGATTTGAACTTGACCCTTGAGGACAGGAGACCCTCCGCAAAGGACTTGCAAATGGTTTGCAAGCTACAAATTTGCAGAAGTCACAACCTGTAAACTGCAGCAGCAGCTACAGCACATGATCAGACTAGGAACTTACGACTTGGATGGATTTGCTTGAATTGGGAGGACTGCCCCCTCCCAGAAGGGCGTATACGTCGCCATGGGACAGCCCCCCATAGCTAGGCTTCAATAGTATAGATACAAACGCAAACTTTGGGAACTTAAAAGTACCTAGCAGCAGCAAGTACCGTGCAGCAGCAGAACCGTAACAGCAGCAGAAGGTAAAAGGAAAATTGGGCATGACCTCTTGGTA
The DNA here is from genome assembly GCA_963854785.1 of Vaccinium vitis-idaea. NCBI lineage: Eukaryota > Viridiplantae > Streptophyta > Magnoliopsida > Ericales > Ericaceae > Vaccinium > Vaccinium vitis-idaea. The sequence continues at coordinate 21,806,655 of OY978218.1, read as the reverse complement.
CTTGGATCTACCACAAAAAATCATGACTTCAATGGACCCGTAGTAGAGCAGAGCAAATTTTATCTTGTCTTGAAGTGGCTGAAAACTCCCTCGTTAGGGACTGTGAGGGAGATGTTAGTCTGGCATCTCGTTGTGACTCTGGCTGATTGTGTTGAATGTCCTACTCATATTGTGTGATTGCCCTGTCAAAGGTGTTTGTGCCTCAACCATCCTTTTGAGCGGAGGTAATAAGTAGTGGGAGTAATTTTGTAAGGCTAAAGTTGAGGGAGCCAACCGTGGTCACTTTGTACTAAAAAAGAAGAGTGGGAGTTCGACTTTCGAGGGAGTTGTAGAGGGAGTCCACAAAACAAAGGACCATTTTACTTCTTTTTATGATCGTTCATTGTTTCTATTTGTTGTACCTCTGATTTTCTTGGTATGAACCCCAGTTGCGGTTATGCTACGGGATGAGCCTAAAGAGGCTATTCTTAACCTCGGTTTTACCAACCCAGTTGAGGTTGTTGTTCTTTATATTGAACGCACTGGATTTTTTTTTTTTTTTAGGTAAATCAGCGTGAAATAAAAAGAGGCTAAATGGATATACAGCCTACAAGGGGCATACCTCAGGGAGGACAAAGAGAAAAGAAAAGAAATACGCACACTGGATTTTGTTGTGTGCTAGGGGCTGTCTATGCCCAAATTGTTGTCCACTTTCTGTCAAAATCCAGCTAGAAGAATTTCCAACCATGACATCATCATCCTTCCTCAGGCGATTTACGCGATTCACTGTGAAACCCTAGAAAATGGCCGACGGGTCAAGCTCTCTTGCAAATGCCATCACTAAACCTCTCGATTTGCATAACCCAGATGCCTTCCCAAATGTCTCTCAATCGGTTAACCCTAAATCATCTATGGCAGCTACAGGATCCAAGGCGATGGACTCCTATGTTGTAAGGAGAAGCAACCCCACAAATCCAGGATGAAGGTGAGTCATCCCGATTCTGCCATTGAGCCTTCGAACAAAATTGCAAACCCTAATCACCAACAACCCAACTCACCTCGATCCCCTCCACAAAGCCCTAAATCGCAAGTTCATATTCCATCTACATCCCAACCTAACCCTAACCACGGCTTAGGCACTCGCAGACCCGCAAATTCTCGATCGATTCCTCCGCAGAACCAAGAGGGAGTGATCAGTCAGGAATCAAAGGATACTGGAAGCACTATTCCAACACAACCCAGGTACGATTCGTCCCCCAATCTACTGCAAGTAAATCAGAGCAAACCTAATAAATGGGCAGCCCTGTTTTTTGCCCAAGCCCCCTCCGATTCTCTGAAACTTCACCATTTCCCGGAGCTCCAAAAGGGAGAAGATGCCTATGTGGAGATTGATGAGACCCATTTGGACGATGGTCATTGGAATCACTGCTTAGTTGGTCACTTCCTTGATGGGAAGATGCCACTGCAGCTACTCCGATCAACAGCTCTTTCAGTCTGGAAGGATCATGGTAAGTTCACAGTAAAACAATTCAGCTCATGTTTTCCGTTTGAATTCCAGGATGAGGAATCCAAATTAAAGGTCTTGGAAGGAGGGCCATACTTCTTTTCTATAAGATACCTAGTCCTCAAAGAGTGGAAAAGAATGCTAGGTCCCACCACAAACCACCCATCTACAATACTAGTATGGGTCAAATTTCATCGTCTTCCATTTGAATACTGGACTAAAATGTGCTTCAGCAAGATAGCCAGTACCGTAGGGAAACCTATCCATATAGATGAGTCCACAGCAAAGAAAAGGCGATTGGACTATGCCCGTATTTGCATTGAAGTAAATGCAGCAGATGATCTCCCAAATGATATCACGATTGCAGTCAATGCTGAATCAGTCACGATAGGGGTTGAGTATCAATGGTTACCCCCAAGTTGCCAAATTTGTCATGTGTTTGGTCATACTTGTCAACCAAAAGTTGATCCTAAACCCCCTACTTCTGGTGAAGATGAATGGATTATAGCGGGCAAAGGGAATGCTACTTCTGTTTCCCATCCCCATCATCCACTAAACTCCTCTAATCCACCATCAATTACTACCCAGGATACTCCCAAACCTTCAGCTATACTCCTCCAATCAGTCTCAGTGAGTCCTTCTAGAGCCACATCAACCTCAATTAAAAATGGTGCAGCCACTAATGCCAAGCAAAAGTACCCCAACTCCAACTCCTGCCCCAATTGACTCTTATGTCCAAATTGTTTTTTTTTTTGGGTAAATAAGCTTGAAATAAAAAGAAGACAACATGATATACAGCCTACAAGGGGCATACCCCAGGGAGGACAAAAGAGGAAAAAGGAAATGAAAAGGATGGCCACTTTGGCAACATTTGGAGAGGGATAACAAAAAGGAAATACATAACATAAAACTTAGGCCGCAATGGGACTTGGATATACTGCAAACTATTGCCGTACATAAGCAAGCAGCAACAATAGGCTACAACACAATGCACGACATTTGGACGACACTTGGAACTTGATGGAACCTCCAAGAGCTCTATACTGCAGCTGCAGCAACTAATGCAATGTATGTAGCAACAGGACTTCAACATAAACAACGATGTCCTTTAATAAAGCTCCAAGGGACAACCCCCCGAGGATAGGTCCGAATCTGGAAGAATTTGGGCAGCATAACAGCTGAATTTTGGCTATCCAGAAAATCAGATGTCTGCCGTGAAATGGCAGCCCAAATGAACATACTTTTATGATCAACATCTGGGCAGAGACAGATCTGCTAGCAATTAGAAGTATAATTCAACCTCTCATCAAAGTTACTATTGGTAATGGACTGTCAACCTCACTTTGGTTTGACAATTGGCACCCCTTAGGCCCTCTTGCTGATAGATATGGCTCTAGAATTATGTATGACTCTGGTTTACCTAAAAATTCAAGAGTTACTGCAGTCATCAGGGGATCACAATGGGCCTTTCCCATCTCACAAACCCTTGAACTCATTGAAGTTAGAAGCACACTCACAACATTACCCAACCCTAATCCCATTGTGGATGATAAACATTGCTGGTCCCTGGTATCCAATGGAGTTTTCACCATCTCCTCTCTTGTGGACCATCTGAGAACCCCATTTCCAAAAGTTTCATGGCACAAATGTGTGTGGTTTCCTGGCCACATTCCTAAGTGCAGCTTTATTACCTGGATTACTATCCAGAATAGGCTCTACACTGAAGATAGGTTAGTCCTTTTTGGTACCAAATCTGTCTCCTGCTGTAGCTTCTGTTCTGGATCTGAAAGTCATACTCATTTATTCTTCAATTGTCCATTTTCCACCTCTGTGTGGAATCAGATTTTGAACTTTGTCAACATCTCTTGGCATCCTAGGCCCTGGTCCAATTGGATTGATCTTATGGTAACTATCAAGGGCAAATCTCTTAAATCTCTCATCATAAAATTGATTTTCACTGCATCGATTTACCATATTTGGATAGAGAGAAACATTCGCAAATTCCAAAACATCTCATGCCCTGCATCTGTTGTGGTAGGGAAAATATATTCAATGGTAAGGCATAGATTGCTTTCTCTGGGTAACCTTCCAACAGTATCTCTTTCCCAGGAGCTGTTGGCTCAATGGAGTATCAACTAACAATTTCTGCAGATCCTTGGAACTTATCCACTCAGTCCAGTTCAATCCAGCTCTTATTGCAATGGTATGCTTTACGGCTATGTATGAGGTTTGTTATCTTATAACTCATTCCTTAACCTGTACACTGGTTCTGTTGGATACTTTGGCATAAATTGTGAAGAACTTGTTTGTGTGTGTGAGTGATCTACTATACTGAGAGTAACCTTGGTGAGAATAGTGTTTGATCCTCCACTTACCTTTGTGAGAGCTATACAACTAGTCTGGGATACTAAAGTGAGCTGAGGGTGTTTGGAACCTTAGTGAGGGATATTGAAGCCGTGAGGTCCCAAGGGAGTTGTAGGTGAGACATAAATACTCTAGGATTTCCTGCCACACTCTGATGAATTGTTTATTGTGGCATGTTTCCTGCCACACAATGCGGCACTTGTTTACTGCTGATTAGTTCCTGCTAGTCATACATTAGTTGAGAACAATGTGCTTCGACTGCAAACTGCCCAGATTCAGGGTCTGTTATGGATCTGTTGCTGCCCAGATTCTGCCGCACAGTTTCTGGGTAGATGCTGCCCGTAGGAATGCCGTGTGTTCGAGCTATTATCTCATTGTTGTCGGACTGTTTTTGTACTGTCCCGATTGCTATTGCTACTGCATCTTTGAATTGCTTGGGTTGCAAGAGCTGTTGCAGCCCATATAATTGTGTTATGATATGCTACTACCTGCTGCTGAGTACTGCTGTTGGAAGTTCTGCCTCTTTCTCTTCCTCTTTCTTTTCTTTTTTTTCAGCTGCTGCTGTTGTATACGCAGTGGCTGGCACCTTGAGGGTGCTCCAATTACGAACGGGTCATGGCGAAATTTTCATAGCTGCCTAGCCTTGGGGGGATGTCCCTTGGCATGTATGATCCCCTTGGGGAGGGGGCGTCCTCCCATTTCATTTCATTTCATTGTTATGTACTCACTTGGACTGTTTGTAACCCACTGTGATGAGACGTGTCTAAGCTGAGACGCATTTTGAAGTTCATGGGATCACTCTCAAAACCCATTTTGCATAAGCTCATATCTTGAGCTCCATTCCATATGGAAGCATTTGGAAGGCATTTGCTCACAAAGTCGCTGCACTCTCACGCCTGTTGTTGCGTTCATCTATGGTCTTATATTCTTGTTATTATTGTACTTAATCTCTCTTGTTGTGTATTTCCTGTTTTATTCTTTGTCGCCGCAGAGCTTCACACTATCTCCCATCCCGTTGTAGCCGATTGGCCTCCACTCCATGCATTTTCTTTTCTTTTCTTTTCTTTCCTTCTTCTTTTTCTTTGTCCTCCCTGGGGTATGCCCCTTGTAGGATGTATATTCGTTTAGCCCCTTTTATTTTAAAGCTGATTTATCTAAAAAAAAAAAAAAAGAGACAGATCTGCCCAGGATTACTCAGAAACAGCCACAGCAGGACAGACAGTGGCACTGAGCAGGTAGTATAACTAGGCATGACCTGTCCATCAACTACAGCAGCAGCAGTTTGACTGCCACAAGCAATTGCAGGATATAAAGAGTGCAGAGTAGGGAGGAAAGGCCCCCTCCCAGAAGGGACTAGTACATGCCAAGGGACAGCCCCCCTAAGGCTAGGCCAGGAATCACAATATCGTGGATGCTGATCCAACACACAGTAGTCCAGATGATGCCAAACAGGTAAGTAACCCAGATAAACAAGCAAGTATCTATAGCAACAGCCCTTGCTATAGTCTAACATGAAGGTTCAGGTGCAAGCAAGTAAATATGTAGGTTGCAACAGCCCTTGCAACCCACTTAAAGAGCATAATCCAAGTGCAAGCAAGCAAGCAAGTAACTATAGCAACAGCCCTAGCTATAGTTTAACATGAAAGTTCAAGTGCAAGCAAGTAAGCATAGAATGTACCAGCAGTAGCACAAACAGCATCAGCAATCAGGAACAGAATGCAGCAAATATAGCAGCAGTAACTTGCTCAGTGCCACTGTCTGTCCATGGGTCTTGATGAAGGCAGCAAGAGACTATGGTACTTGGACATGGGACATGTGAACTACCATTGCATCCACAACAACATTGGAGGAGATGAAGGCAGCAAGGGACTTGGAATGGGACTGCTGCAAACTGCAAACTGAGTTAAACATGGAACACAACATGCAATGCAGATTTATAAAACAAATGAAGCCTAACTTTGTGTCTCACTCTTCATCTCCCTCAATACCTCACGTCTCCTATGTCTCTCTCTAAAGATCTAGACCCCCTCAAAATCCTCCCCAGATTATGATTCTCCAACGATGTAATACACTCCACTCAAAAGGAATGTCAGAGGCACAAACACACAACTCACTAGGTCACACAGTTATTGGTGGGTTCACACACACAACTCAACTCAAATCCCAGAAGTTTAACCTGCAAACAACAGGATCCCAAGTGGGGTTAGTAGTAAGGTGAAGCATTGAGTTCCTGAGGAGAGATCTGCATCAAAATGACCCAAATGGGTAGTTAGTAAAAATGGTTCATGCTCCCACCTAGCTGAAATTCCCTGTCAGAAGAATCAAGCATTAGCATATGGTAGAAATGATAGAAAAGGCAATGAGCATAGTAGTAGACATGCATGAGCTATTAATTGCCACTATGAACAGTTATTGTGAATTAACAGGGATACTCCATGATTCAACTAGGTCCAATGAACCAGCTGGGATTTTGGATAGGGAAAACAGTCTATTTCCTAATGTCATTACAAATCCTGGCCACAACATAATGTACAAGGTGTTGTACATTCTGGAATTTCCTAGAGTTTCTCTCAATCTACACATGATAGATAGTAACAGTGAAGGAAAGTTTGGCTAGGATGCACCTCAAGCCTTTCCCTTTAAAGGAGCAGAGATGGGATACCCAATTAGCTAGTGATTGTGCTTGCCATCTGAATTGAGACTTAAGGGACACCGTATCCCACACTTGCTTAGTGAATGGGCAATTAAAAAAGAGATGATCATGGTTCTCATCATCAGAACAGAAGCTACAACATGATGAATCAATTACCCCAAACTGGACCAATCTATCACCAGTGGACAATCTGTTCTTAATAGCAATCCAACTTATGAGGCTGCACTTTGGGATATGGGATGAGAACCAAACAATGTGGTGCCATTCAACAGTGGGGAAATGTGTTCTAAGCTGATCCCACATAGATGCAATAGTGAATATTCCATCTTGATTGAGAGTCCACTTACAGCCATCAGCCTGTGATTGATTGAAGCCAAGCAAAGGAGGGAGAGCCTCCTTGATTTCATTGAGCTCCCAAGTCTGGGTGATTGGGAATTTCCATTGGTTGTTGTGATTTAAGATAGCAGACACATTGGCTCTCTCAGGAATGCCAGAGTCATGTATGATACGAGTGCAATATTTAACAACCAATGGACCAAAGGGGTGCCAATTGTCATACCAAAGAGAGGTGGTGGAACCATCGCCAATCTGGTATTTAATGAATGATTGAATGAGAGAACAAAGTTGGAGTAATTTCCTCCAAGTCCAGGAAGGACTGTTGGGGATTTTGATGTACCAGAAACTCCTACCTTTGAGTAAGTAGGATTTCACCCATTGGCACCACATGGACTGCTCACCACCTGATATAAGATACCAAATATGTTTGGCCATAGCAGCCCTATTCCAACTTTGAAGAGATTTAAAGCCCAAACCCCCCTCTTTCTTAGGAGTGCATAATTGCTCCCAAGAGATTTTAGCCCCAGAGCTTCTAAGATCAGCCCCTGTCCAGAAGAAGGATCTAAGTATAGATTCAACTTCCTTAATGACTTTCTTGGGAAGGATGAAAATAGATGACCAATAGGTCTGCATGGAGAACAAGACTGATTTGATCAATTGAATTCTCCCAGCATAGGACAAGTACCTGTTGGTCCAAGATTTGGTACGATTTGTGATCTTATCAATGAGGGCTTTACAATCAGTATATTTGAGCTTAGAGGATATGAGGGGAACACCAAGGTATCTAACTGGGAGGGAGCCCTCCTGAAATCCCAGTGATCCCATAATGGAGGCTTTGATTGTGGAGGGAACTCCTGAGAAGAAAATGCTACTTTTACCTGGACTAGGAGATAGTCCAGAAAGAGCTTCAAACTCAGTGAGAGCCTCCTGGATGCACTGGATTGAGCTCAGATCCCCTTTGCAAAAGATCATAAGATCATCTGCAAAGCAAAGATTGATGATCTTTGTCTTTTCACATCTCCAATGGAAGTGAAAGTTGGAGTTAAAAGATTTCTCCTTCAACAATTGGGTAAGGACCTCCATGACAATAACAAAAAGATATGAAGACAAGGGGTCACCTTGCCTCAGACCTTTTTTGCCTTGAATGAAACCAGTGGGCTCACCATTAATGCTCAAAGAGTAGTTTGCTGTGGACACACATGCTTTAATCCATTGAATCATCTGAGGAGGAAAATTCATGGATTCAAGGATGTCCCACAAGAAACTCCACCTGACATTATCATAAGCTTTCATAATGTCAATCTTAAGGGCACATCTAGGAGAGGGGGAATACTTATGGTAATCCCTCATGATTTCCTGAGTAAGGAAAATATTATCAACTATCCTTCTACCCTGAACAAACCCTGATTGCACAGGATCAATGAGATGGGGTAGAACTGCTTGGATTCTTTTTGAAATGATTTTGGCAATGCACTTGTATATGGTATTACAACATGAGATTGGTCTAAAATCCCCAACTTTCGAAGGATTAGGGATTTTAGGAACAAGTGCAACACTGGTAGAATTAGCCTTAGCAAGGAGTCTACCAGATCTAAAGAAGTTCCTGACAGCAGAGGTCACATCATGCCCAACAACAGTCCAAGCTTGTTGAAAGAAGCAAGCATTGTACCCGTCAGGACCAGGAGCTTTGTTAGGATTAAGTGACATGAAAGTTTCTTTGATCTCAATATTAGAGATCTCAGAAATCATAGCATCTCTTTGAGCATCAGATAGCTTGGTGCTGACAATTTGGTTGATCCTAGGACCACCCTGGTATTGAGTGGGATGAGGGGTACCAAGCAGTTGAGTAAAATACTCAACAAAGGTAGACTTAATCGCACTAGAATCTTGAGTGAGGCTGGAATCACCAATAACAAGACTAGTGATTCTACCTCTATTTCTATTATGGGTTATGGACTTGAAGAAATAGGAGGTGCATTGGTCTCCAAGTTTCAGCCATTGGACTCTTGATTTTTGTTTAGCAAAGCTCTCCTCAGCTCTAGCCAACATCATGTATTGTCTACAAAGGACTCTCTCTTGCAATTGAATAGGGATATTGTTAGGATTAGCCCCCAAATCTTTTTGAACATCATCTAGTTGCTACCTGGCAGCAAGAGCTCTAGAGGAGATGTCACTATATTCCTTGGTATTAAGCTTTTTGAGCTCTTTCTGGAGGAGCTTAAGCTTCTCACAAGTGACAAACATTGGATTTCCAATGATTACCTTTCTCCACACTTGCTGAACAACAGATAGAAAGTTTGTGTGTGCAGCAAGAAAGTTGAAGAATTTGAAGGGTTTGTTGGATTTCTCAAAAGAGGGGTTCAAATGGACCACTGCAGGGGAGTGGTCAGAGATCCCAGGGGTATGGAAGTGGGCGTTAGAATGGACAAAGGTTTTAATCCACTTCTCATTAACAAGCACTCTATCAATTTTGGTGGTGACAACATGGGGAGGATCTTGCTTGTTAGACCATGTGAATTGGCACCCAGTGTACTTGAGATCTTCAAGTTCATTATGATCAATACACATGGCAAAATTGTCCATATGGGGAGGCCACTGGTTGTCACCTCCAACTTTATCAGAGGGGTATCTCAGAGCATTAAAGTCCCCTAAGATAACCCAAGGGTCAGGGCAGTTCCAAGAGTTTATGTCCTGCCATAGCTCAGCTCTCTCATGGTACATGTTAGAGCCATAGACAAAAGGTGGCAACAAAATGAGTATCTCCTGTGATAGAGTGAACAAGGCAGTGGATGGCTTGACTAGATTGTCCAAGGACAGTGACATTCACAATAGAAGGATCCCATCCAACACATATTCTGCCATTAGGAGACTGTGCATAGTTGTGAACAAAAGACCAAAAGGGAATCATGGAGTTAAAGATCCTGTTAAAGTTAGGTTCCTTTATTTTATGCTCTACCAAACCAATGATTGATAGCTTATTTTTAATAACAAAAGACCTGACCTCTTTTTGCTTGAGAGGATCATTAAGACCCCTCATATTCCAAAACCCAAATTGCACTGGAGGTGTAGGCCTAGACATAAAGGAATAAATCAAAAGGTGGCAGAGAATAGACAGAATAAGTATGCTGCCAAGACAAAATGTGGTATGTAGAGTTACCTGCCTTTATTATGAGGGCCAGAGGTGACCCCTTTGCTGCCATAGTTTCCCTTCTTTTGTTTTTTCTGATTACTCTTCTTGCCATTTCCCCCTTTAATGTCAGGAGGTAGGCCACTTACAATAACCAAGGGTTCTTGGACAGCCTTCAGGGATAATTCCTCAGTGTTCTGGACCTTTTCACCAGGACCTTCCCCAGCAGAATGAAAGTTGTGCTCAGGAGGACCAGAGCAAGAGCTACTTGAGGTAGGATGAACCTCTGCGATTTCACTCAAGATGTCATCCCCCAAATCTTCTATAATCACTCCTTCCTTGTCAGTTTGTATTACAAAATCAGCACCTGTGGAAGCATTGTGCACTTCCTTAGTAAGAGCCTCCAAAACTCCTCCACCTCCCCCCCAAAGCTTTTCCAAGTTGTTGCCATGTTTCATCTGTGCTTGTATTTTGTTTTTCAACCTTGGGTTTACAGGTATGACCAAATACCTTACATGAACCACACTTTGGTGACGGTGAAGGATAGTCTGATGATGGTGCTCCTAAGTCCTCTCCCTCTATACACAGAGAGAAGTGAGACCAAGTTATGGAGGGATTGGGGTTGCCATGTAATATGAGATCTGAGAGAGACTTCATCCCAAACCTTTTGAGTAAAGGGACAGTTAAAGAAGAGATGATTGTGGTCCTCTTCCCCAGAACAGAAACTACAACAAGAAATGTCCTTAATGCCAAAAAGGACTAATCTGTCTTCCGTGGACAATCTGTTCTGAATGGCAAGCCAGCTTATCAAGCTGCATTTGGGAATGAGGAAACCAAACAGTTTGGCTCCATCCAACATTAGGGAAATGGGTTCTGATGCGCTCCCAAAGAGAGGAGACAGTAAATAAACCAGTATTGCTGAGAGTCCATCTACAAGTATCTTGTAGAGGGGAGGGATGTGTGATTACTGGGAGGGCAGCCCTGATCTCATTTAATTCCCAAGTTTGAGTGATAGGGAACTTCCAGTGATTGGACCTGGCCAGGATAGTGGAGACTTTGGCATCCTCAGATAGTCCAGAATCATAGATGATGCGATTGCCAAATCTCTCAGCCAATGGACCCAAGGGGTGCCAATTGTCATGCCACAGAAAAGTAGAGTCCCCATTCCCAATTTGATAAAGGATAAAAGGGTGAATGAGAGAACGCAACTGAAGTAGTTTCCTCCATGTCCAAGAAGGGCTACTAGGTGTTTTGATTTTCCAAAAACTTTTACCTTTAAGTAAGTATGACTTCACCCATTGACACCACATTGATTGCTCACCTCCAGAAACAAGGTACCATATATGCTTAGACATGGCAGCCTTGTTCCATACTTGGAGGGATTTAAACCCAAGTCCCCCTTCTTTTCTTGGAGAGCATAAGTGCTCCCATGAAACTTTGGCACCGGTGTGTTTGAGGTCAAGGCCAGTCCAGAAGAAAGCTCTTAGTATTGATTCAACTTCCTTAACAACCTTTTTGGGCAGAATAAATATAGAGGACCAATAAGTTTGCATTGAAAACAACACAGACTTGATCAACTGAACTCTCCCAGCATAAGAAAGGTATTTGTTGGCCCAAGACTTGGTACGACTTGTTATTTTATCAATGAGGATTCGGCAATCAGTGTATTTTAGTTTGGTGGAAATGAGGGGAACTCCCAAATACTTGACTGGGAGAGTCCCTTCATTGAACCCAAGGATTTGAAGTATTGAGCTTTTGACTGTGTTTGGAACACCAGAGAAAAACGCATTACTCTTACCAGGGCTAGGAGTTAAACCAGAGAGAGAGGCAAACTCATTAAGAGCACTTTGTATGCATTGGATGGAGCTCACCTCACCTTTGCAGAAAATCATGAGATCATCTGCAAAGCAGAGATTAATGATCTTAGTTTTGTCGCATCTCTTGTGGAAATGGAAGTTGGAATCAAGTGATTTTTCTCTGAGTAGTTGGGTGAGGATTTCCATAACAATGACAAAAAGGTAAGAGGACAAGGGATCACCTTGCCTCAGACCTTTTTGACCTTTGATTTTGCCAATAGATTCACCATTAATATTCAGAGAATAATTAGCAGTGGTAACGCAGGCCTTGATCCAGTTGATCATAGTAGGATGGATATTCATGGAGTATAGGGTATCCCACAAGAAATCCCATCTAACGTTGTCATAGGCTTTCATTATATCCACTTTCAATGCACATTTGGGGGTAGGAGAGTGCTTGTGGTAATCTCTCATAATTTCTTGAGTGAGAAAGATATTATCAGCAATCCTCCTACCTTTGACAAAACCAGACTAGACATGGTCAATGAGATGAGGTAGAGCAATTTGAATCCTATGTGAAAGTATCTTTGCAATGCATTTGTAGATTGTGTTGCAGCAGGAAATAGGTCTATAATCCCCAACTTTGGAAGGATTGGGGATTTTAGGGACAAGAGCAATGCTTGTGGCATTAGCCTTAGTGAGTAGTTTCCCAGACCTAAAGAAATTTCTCACTGCAGAGGTAATTTCATGGCCAACAACATCCCAAGATTTGTGAAAGAATCTTGCATTGTAGCCATCAGGGCCAGGGGCCTTATTTGGATTCAATGCCATGAAGACATCCTTAATCTCCTGATTAGAAACTTCAGAGATCATGGCATTTCTCTGGATATCAGAAAGCCTAGAGACAACCAATTGGTTAACTCTAGAGCCCCCAGAATACAAGGTGGTATGGGGAGTGCCAAGCAGACGAGTGTAAAATTCAACAAAAGTATCTTGAATAATGCTAGGGTCATGAGAAAGGTTGCCATCAGGAAGTATAAGACTTGTGATTCTTCCTCTATTCCTCTTTTGAGTGATAGACTTGAAGAAGTAAGAGGTACATTGATCTCCCAGTTTCAACCATTGTATTCTAGACTTTTGTTTGGCAAAACTCTCCTCAGCTCTAGCAAGTTGATTATACTGCCTAAACAGAAGTCTCTCCTGAGTTTGGTTCGAAATATTGCTGGGGTCTGAACCAAGCTCAGCTTGAACAATGTTCAGTTGTTGCTTAACACCCAAAGTTCTAGTGGAAATATCACTATATACCTTGTTGTTAAGCTTTTTGAGCTCCATTTGAAGGAGCCTAAGTTTTTCACACACCACAAACATAGGATTGCCAATAATGACCCTATGCCAGATCCTCTGAACAATGCTGAGAAATTCTGGATGGTCAGCCAGGAAATTGAAGAATTTAAAAGGTTTTTTGGATTTCTTAGGAGTAGGATTCAAATATACCACCATGGGGGAATGATCAGATATGCCCGGGGTAGGGAAATGAGCATTGGAGCAGATGTGAGTCTTCATCCAATACTCATTAACCAAAACCCTGTCAATCTTGGTGGAAACAAAGTGTGAAGGGTCTTGCTTATTAGCCCAAGTGAAATGACAACCTGTGTACCTCAAATCATCTAAATCATTGAGAGCAATACACTTATTGAAATCCTCCATATGAGGAAACCAGTGGTTATCACCTCCCACTTTATCAGTAGGGAATCTCAGAGCATTGAAGTCACCTAAGATAATCCAGGGAACAGAACTCTTCCAGTAAGTAAGGGACTGCCACAAATTGGATCTCTCAACATAGGAGTTTGATCCATAGACAAAAGTGGCAATAAAGTGAGTTCCTCTAGGAATAGAATCAACTAAGCAGTGAATGGCTTGGCTAGTTTGATCGATGATACTGATGTCAACAGCAGCAGGATCCCAAGCAACAATAATTCTACCACCAGGGGCTTGGACATAATTGTGAGCAAAAGTCCAAGAGGGAAGCATGGAGGTCAAAATTCTAGATGCATTAGGTTCCTTTATCTTGTGCTCCACAAGGCCCAAAAAAGAAAGTTTATTAATGTTAACAAAAGATCTGACCTCTTTTTGTTTAATGGGGTCATTAAGACCCCTCATATTCCAGCACCCAAAATGAAGAGGATTTATAGACATAGGCAAAAATATATGTTAACAAAAAATGGCAGATGATGGAAGAATTAGTGTGCTGCCAAAAGACTTACTATGCAAATTACCTCCTAGCATGTTGAGAGGAGCTGCCTGGGCCCCTTCTTCTTTGCTTCTTTTTACTGGAGTTGACTGCTGGCTTTTGTGACTCTTGAGACTTTGGCACCAACTGACTACCCATGTCTTCTTTCCCAGAATCCTTGTTAGGGGTGCTTCCAATATTTGTATCAGAAGTAGAGCAATCAACTGGAATATTGGGAGGCTTAGGATCTGGCTTCTTTCTGGAGTCCACTTTTGGGCTTGTTTTGGATTTCATAAGAGAATCGACCTCTCCTGCTCTACTGGAGGGGGACAATGGAATGTTCTCAGTTTCAATGACCTCATCTGCTGACTCACTTGAAGCATCATCCGAAGGCTCATAGTCTGTAGGCTTAACCACAAATTGATCACCAGTAGAATTAGGCACAGACACAGTCACTGCCTCCAGAGCATCAAACCCACCCAAACATGAGTAAGTATTCTTGCCTTTACCCACCGTTAGACTTCCCTCTTGCAAAGTGGCAGCATCTTTAGAACTCTCAGTATTACCTCCAGGGGGCTTGCCTACCACTTGCCAAACAGTGTTGGATGTGCCTGTTTTGACATCAGACTTAGGAGCACAAGAGTGCCCAAAGACCTTACACTTAGTGCACCTGGAAGGCAACCATTGATATTCCAAGCAGACCACCAAAGATTCTCCATTCACCTTGATCTGAACTTCATCGGGAAGGTCCGATTCTGCATTAATTTCAATACAAATTCGCGCAAAGTCTAACCTTAGTTGTTTCTTCGTAGCTTTATCCACATGCAATGGCCTTCCGATGGTGCTAGCAATACGACTAAGGCCTTCAGCTGTCCAGCACTCGAGAGGTAATTTATGAATTTTGATCCAAGCTGGGATGGAAGTTGGATGCTCAGTAGATGGGGTCAGCATTCTCCTCCAGTCCTTAAGAACGAGATATCTACGAGAGAAGAAATACGGTCCTTCTTCTAAGACTTTTAGTTTGGTAGCTTCATCCTGGAATTCGAAAAAGAAGCATGATCCAACTTGTTTGATGAGAATATGACCGTGATCCTTCCAAACTGATCTAGCAGTAGAGCTGAGTAGAGCAAATGGCATTTTGCCATCAAGAAAGTACCCCACGAGACAGTGTTTCCAGTTCCTATCATCGAGGTGTGAATCATCCAGCTCGACTACAGCACTTTTTCCTTTCTGTAACTCTGGATAGTGATTGAGCTGCATTCCTTTTGACGGACATTGAGCACTAAATAGGGAGGCCCAATCCTTAACCTTAGACTGAGGATTGTTAGAGTTCTGCGGAATGGTGGTAGTCGTGGGTTTCGCTGTGGGTACATGACTAGGGGAATTGCACTCGACTTCTACAAGATCCCCTTCAACTTTAATTTCACTACTGGAGGAAGCATGTAAAGAGTTAGAATGTACCTCCCGCACTTGCAGAATGTGGGTTTTGAGCTGAGAGAGATTTACATTTACTCCAGATTTCTGAATTTCATCTTCCAATGATTGAACCAATGAAGAAATTCGATCCTCACAATCTTGATTCTCTTTTTCCTGTTGGAAGACCTCCTGAAGTTTACGGGCAGGGCTAGACCCGGAGTTGGGCTTTGACGTCAAAGACCGTGCAGATGTGGGATTAGCCTCAGGATCAACTTTAAGATTATGGCTATTGGGAGTTGGGGTTTGGGTTGGATTTGGGTGGGTGTCTGAAAGTTTGAGGTTAGGGTTCATTGGGGTGGAGTTATGTACCGGATCTGTGACTCCTGAGATACCCCGATCGGAGATTGTCTGATGTTGAACATAGAGGTCTTGGGGTTTGAAAGGAGTGATCTTGGTTGGAGTGATGAACACAGCACCAGGAGTCACTAGCTTGTTGTGGATTGGATTCCCCGAAGTTGCTGCAGGGGTAACGGGAACTTCTGCACACAGATCTGCATACAATTGGGGAGTGGAGATGAAGGATGTTGTACTCTTCGGATGTGGATATTGCTTCCTCCTACTTCATTTGAATCGACCACCTTGAAACCGAAGGCCTCCGGGTCTGTGTTTGGATCCTCTTCCATGGTAGGGTTGGAGTGTTGACTTGCTTGCTTCCTCCGAACCTCCTGAGAGTCGATAGCTCTAAGGCCTAAGCCCTCAGCCATGGAGATCGGATCGACTACAGTAGCAGTTATCCCCTCCATACTAGGGTTTCACAGAGAATCACGAGGAAGGAGAAGGAGACGCCCAAATCGCTAGTGAGAGAAGCTCCATGCTGACGTCACTCTCCAACGGGTGTTTAGGGTTCCCACAAAAACTCCTAGTTAACATTGTCATAAGCTTTCATGATGTCAACTTTCAATGCGCATTTTGGAGCAGGATAGTTTCTGTGAAAGTCTCTCACGATCTCCTGAGTTAGAAAGATATTGTCAGCAATTCTTCTCCCCTTCACAAATCCAGATTGGACAGGATCAATGATATGAGGAAGAACAACTTGAATCCTTTTAGCAAGAATTTTCGCAATGCATTTGTAGATAGTATTGCAACATGATATTGGTCTAAAATCACCCACCTTGGTAGGATTAGGAACTTTAGGGACAAGGGCAATATTTGTAGAGTTGGCCTTAGTGAGGAGCTTTCCAGATCTGAAGAAGCTCCTCACCGCAGAGGTAACCTCATTACCTACAACACTCCAAGATTTCTGAAAGAACCCAGCATTGTATCCATCAGGACCCGGGGCTTTATTTGGATTGAGTGACATGAAGATTTCTTTGATTTCCAAGTTGGAAATCTCTGAAATCATAGCATCTCTTTGAGAGTCCGAGAGTTTAGTAGCAACCAGCTGACTAACTCTAGAATGGCTAGAAAAGCCAAAGGGGTGGGCAGTACCCAGTAAAGAGGTGTAATAATCAACAAAAGTTGACTTAATCTTAACAGGATCATGAGTAATAGAATCATCAGGGAGAGCTAGGCTATTGATTCTATTTCTGTTCCTGTTGTGAGTAATGGACTTAAAGAAGTAGGATGTGCAATGATCTCCTAACTTAAGCCATTGAATTCTAGATTTTTGCTTAGCGAAACTTTCTTCAGCTCTGGCAAGGACAAGATATTGCTTACACAGATTCCTTTCCTGAGCTTGCTTAACAACATTTGTGGGATCTTGTCCAAGACCTACCTGAACTTGATCCAGCTGAAGCCTAGCAGCACTAGCTCTCTTGGAGATGTCACTGAAATCCTTAGTGTTAAGCTCTTTAAGTTCAGTTTGAAGAAGTCTAAGCTTCTCACAAACAACAAACATGGGGTTGCCTATGATCACCCTTCTCCAAACTTTCTGGAAAACAGATAGGAAATTAGGATGATCAGCCAGAAAGTTGAAGAATTTGAAGGGTTTACAGGCTCTCTTAGCATCAGGATTAAGAAACACAATGGCAGGAGAGTGGTCAGAAATGCTAGGGGGAGGAAAATGAGCGTAGAGCAAGTGTAGGACTTGATCCAATGCTCATTTACAAGCACCCTATCAATTTTGGTGGCAACATACTGGGCAAGGGCTTGTTTGTTAGCCCAGGTGAATTGGCACCCAGTGTGCCTAAGGTCCTCAAGTTCATTAGTAACAATGCATTGGTTAAAGTCATCCATATGTGGGGGCCAATGTTGGTCCCCACCAATTTTTTCATTTTGAGATCTGATTGCATTAAAGTCCCCTAAGATGATCCATGGGTCAGAACCTTTCCACTTAGTCAAATCAAGCCAGAGCTCTCTTCTCTCCAAGTGGAGATTAGAGCCATATACAAAGGTGGCCAAAAATTTTATATCTTTTTTTTTTTTTTTGGGTAAATAAGCTTGAAAATAAAAGAGGATAAGCGAATATACAGCCTACAAGGGGCATACCCCAGGAGGACAAAACAAAAAGAAAAGAAAAGGCAAATCAAAACAAAATAACTACCTCCCTAGCACAAACCGCCAAGGAGGGAGTGGGATGGCCAAAAGGCTACAATTGGGAATGAGTGTTTCTAAACCATCTGAAAGAGGGAGGAGAAACACTCTTAAGGGAAAAACAAGATCTTGAATCTAAGGAGAAACACTCTCCATATACTGTTGGGAAGAAAATTTTGAAAATTTCGCCATGACCCGTTCGTAATTGGAGCACCCTCAAGGTGCCAGCCACTGCGTATACAACAGCAGCAGCTGAAAAAGAGAAAAGAAAGAGGAAGAGATAGAGGCAGGACTTCCAATAGTAGTACTCAGCAGCAAAAGAAACAATGTAGCAGCATAACATAACACAATGTAGCAGTAATAGCGAGTAGCAACAGCAGTAGTAGTAGTGGAAGCAGCAAAATCAGAGCTGTTGAAGCAGCATAACATTTTCTAGAGATGGGGTCTGAATAACACAATGAATAGCTTGACTAGACTGATCCAAAACACTCAAGGTTAGGATGGTTGGATCCCAAACCACGCAAATTCTACCATTTGGAGCATTAGCAAAATTCTGAACAAAGGACCAACATGGAAACATAGAATTAATGATCCTAGAACAATTTACTTCCTTTATTTTATGCTCAACAAGACCAAAAAGTGATAACTTATTATATCTAACAAAAGAAACAACCTCTTTTTGCTTGATAGGGTCATTAAGACCCTGCATGTTCCAAAACCCAAAATATAGAGGTGTTTTAATCATAAATATGATGGCAAAGTGTAGAAAGAATTATCATACTGCCCAACAAAAAAGGGGTGATACATTTACCTCTTTGGGAGAGAGGGAGATATGCTCCCCTTCCGGTTGTGCTCCTGCTTATTCCTCTTTTTGCTCTTCTTATGAGAAACAATTTTAAAGTCCTCTTCCTGTGCAACACCAGCCACAGTCCCTCCAGAGCTACTGCTAGATAAAGGGTCAGTGGAAGGAGTGCTAGCATAAGGAGGATCTGGATCTAGATCAACAGGTAATCCTTGAAATGTATCTTTCTCTGATCTATGAGTAGAGCTGGGTATCACTTTAGTAACTGCATCTAGAGCCTCACTCCCACCTTTGTTCAAGGCCTCAATTACTGTACATTGAACCACTGGATCCTGATTAGAGAACTCTGTTTCCAGAACCTGCTTTCCCAAATTGGGCATGGGAACCTCTGGAACTGCTGGCGTATTGTTTATGACTCTGGTCTTCCAGATGATGCCAAAGTCTTGTCCATATTGACTGAAAGCAACCAATGGAAATTCCCCATCACCCAAACTTGGGAGTTGAATGAGATCAGAAATCATTTACCTCCTCTCACAAGCCACAACTCTACTGATTTGGACTCTTGTACATGGACCCTCACTCAGGATGGAGTGTTCACTATTTCCTCCTTGTGGGAACAACTCAGAGTCAAGTTTCCCACTATTGGTTGGTGCCATGTTATCTGGTTTCCTTCTCATATCCCTAAGTGTAGCCTTATTAGTTGGCTTGCCATACAGAACAGGCTTTCTACTGAGGATAGACTGGTTCTATTTGGCATTAAGTCCACTTCTTGCTGCAGTTTCTGTTCTGGAGAGGAAAATCATGACCATCTGTTCTTTAATTGTCCCTTTACTAAGCAAGTTTGGGTTGAGGTTTCCTACAAATCTCGAATTGCATGGCAAAACCATTCACTTTCTAATTTGGTCAATTTCCTCTCCTCCCTTGAGGGGAAAGGCTTGAAAACCACCCTGACTAAATTAACCTTTACTGTCTCTCTATACCACATATGGATTGAGAGGAATCTCAGGAAATTCCAGAATATCCAGCAGAGTGTTCCCACCTTGGTGTCCAAGATCTGCTCTGATATTAGATATAGACTGTTGTCCCTCCACAAAATCCCAACAGGAGACCATGCACTTCTTGATGCTTGGAACATTTCCAATAATTGAATCATTGATCCAAATTCATAGCATTCTGCCATTGTTCTTGTTTGGTTCAAATTGATGCTTTGAGATACACTGATCTAATGTTTCATTGTGATAGGTCTCTGTAGCCTTTTGAAGAACAAATTGATTATCTCTGATAGCCCACTTAGGGCAGTTTGCTTGCAGGTTTCCAAGGGCCACAATCTCTACCAGGTGTCTACAGATTGTTACACATTAATTTCCCATTTGGGCTCTGTGTTTGATTGCAGGTTTTACTTGGTTTGTTATCTTTAAACACTATACTCTCTGTGATTTACGTTGCAACTTGGCTGTGTGCAATTTGGTTAATAGTGAGTTGTGAGTGTGAGTCGTGTGATCTACTACATGAGGGTTACCACAGTGAGCTTAGAACTTTATTCTCCTTGTTGAGAGGAGTGATGTGAGGCTCCCCAATTCTCAGGAATGTGCGAAAAGTGAGTGGGAGGTCAGGTTTCGAGGGAGTTTTGGTGGTGAGGTCTATATCCTGAGTTTTGGACTATGGTTATTGTAATCTAATTCTGTCTATGTTATGCTTATGGAACCCAGATTTTGTGTTTCACGTGATTATGATTCTCATTCTTGGACATCAGATTTTGGTTCCTTGACCTTGGGCTGATTACTGTTCAACGCTGCTGCAATTTTCTACTTCCTCTGCTGTAAACTATTGCAACTTAATGTTACATCTATAACCTGCAACTTCAAACTGTGCTTACTGTTACTGTCTGATGCTGCAACTGCTGCGGCAACCTGCTTCATTTTAATGCTACGCCTGAGTATTACTCGTGTGATGTTTGTGGCTCGTGCAAATCATGTTACTTCTTCGCTGCATACTGCTGCATTTCGATACTGCTGCTGCTGTCGCAAATTGCTGTTGCCGGTTACATGGCACAGCTTATGGTGTTGTTAGAGCATTTGTCATGCCTTGTGTTACTTATGTATTGTACAGCAACATGCTTATACATCATTTTGAGGTTTTCCTATCATATTGGACTGACATTACTGGGCAGTCATCTGTTTATGGGTTCGTCAAAAAACAGACGAAATGCTGCCAAAATTTCTTCAGAATCTAGACCTATCCTTGGGGGGTTGTCCCTTGGAATTTTGAATTTTAATAGCCCTCGGGGAGGGGGATGTCCTCCCGTATGGTGTTATCACCATTTAGTCCACCCTCCTAAGCTCCATGGATGTGAATCCCTACCATCCTCATCATCAAGTTACCTTTGTGCCTATCTCCATATCACGGGTCGTGCCTCCCAATGGATGTGCAATTTGCATTTATCTAGGCTTTTTAATGTTTCTTCCCCCTCATTAGTGATGGCGCAGAAACATTTCCTTCCGTTAGTATTTCTCCTAGTAGCCTCTTTGGCTTTCCCAATCCCCCATGTAGCCTTTTGGGCCTTCCCTATTTCTTTCTTTTCTTGTTCCTTTTGCTTTGTCCTCCCTGGGGTATGCCCCTTGTAGGCTGTATATTCGTTTAGCCTCTTTTTATTTCAAGCTTGTTTTACCGAAAAAAAAAAAAAGGTTTGCACTTGTGGCCAAATACTTTACAATCTGAACACTTGGGAGGAAGCCACTGATATTCCACACGGATGGCTACAGCATCACCATTAATTCTAACAATCACCTCGTCTGGAAGCTTATCCCCTGCATTGATTTCAACACAGGCCCTAGCATAATCAAGCCTTTTTTTTTATTAGCCGTAGCTTGGTCAACATGGATGGGCCTGCCGATGGTGCTAGCTATACGACTAAACCCAATCTCAGTCCAACACTCTAGAGGAAGCTTGTGAAGTTTGACCCAAGCTGGGATTGACGGGGGGTGAGCAGTTGTAGGGACCAACAAACGCCTCCATTCCGTGAGCACAAGATAACGTTTGGAGAAGAAGTACGGGCCTCCCTCTAAGATTTTCAATTTAGTGGCTTCATCCTTAAACTCAAAGAAAAAGCATGAGCCTATCTGTTTGATGGAGACAGGGGCATTCTCATTCCAGACAGCTTTCGCTGTGGCACACAAGAGATTGTATGGCATCCTCCCATGTAGGAAGTATCCAATCAAGCAGTGATTCCAAGTGTTGGTGTCTATATCAGACTCATCCAACTCCGCAACATCGTCTAACCCATTTTGCATTTCAGGGAAGTGCTCAAGTTTCATAGTTTTTGATGGTGCCTGGGCAGAGAATAGAGAGGACCAGTTTTTAGGTTTACCTAGGTTATTGGTATCAGGACCATTAGGAACTTTATTCTGCACCTTCAAATCAGCAGTAGAGGGGTGAGAGGGAATTCGAACATGGCGAGGAGACTTACATTCAACTTCAACAAACTCTCCTTTGTTAATTAGATCAGCACATTGAAAGGCCATACCAGGGCTATCATCCCGGATCTGAAGGAGATGGGTTTTAAGCTAAGAGAAGTTAACATTAATTCCGGAGTTATGCATTTCTTCCTCAATCGAGTGAACTAAAGAGGAAATACGATCTACATGTTCTCCTTCCTTTTGGAACACCTCTTGTAACTTTCGAGCTGGACTTGTTCTGGACCGAATAGGGCTAGAAATTGGAATGGTGGGTTCTCGATGGTTAGTGGGTGAGGGGTTACTGAGTGATAGGTTGATAGAGGTATTTGTGAAACCTAGGTTATCACTAGGTTGAGACCTCATCCCAGACTTTTTGAGTGAAGGAGCAGTTAAAGAATAGATGATTATGATCCTCTACCTCGGAACAGAAGCTACAGCATGAGGTATCCTTGATGCCAAAAAGGACTAATCTGTCCTCTGTGGACAACCTGTTTTGGATGGCAAGCCAGCTAATTAGGCTACACTCCTTCCATGGTGGATCCCGATAATTTAGCCATGGTGGACGGTAAGCAATCACAAGCAGATGGCCTAGGGATCAAAGTCATTGATTCCATTGAGGTTCATAAGAACCGACAACAGATCCAAGCACCGCATCTTCAACAGTCCAACGTGTATCCTCAGAGGCGATTCGGTACGGATTACACTGCACCCACGAAATTTAATCCTCGCAGAAACATAAGTTCTCAACAAACTTCAGATTCGGGGACCTCAATGTCTTCCACGGAAGCAAATCCACAAGTGGGGTACACCCACCCAACGAACAACCCTGATGATATAAGGCGATTGGCGACTCAAGGCGAGCTAAACCCTAGAATGGAAGATCCGTCCAAGACAGCCATGGAAGATTCGACAGCAATAGGAAGACAGATTCATAGCAAACTCTTTGTTCCAAGTACTGTCTACACAACTCCCACCAAGTTTAGTCCCTTCAAACCCCTCGATCTATACCCTATAAACTAAAAGCCCTCTGATTCATGCCCGAATCGAAATCAGAACCAAATCCCGGAAAACCCTAGCTCGGTTTCAGCGAACCCTGTTGGTGGGTCTGAACTTAACCCAAACCCAGTACCATCTACACCTTCAAAATCTTTTGATACCCATCACATTTCCACCCCTAGTCAACCCAAATCTACTAGTCCCACTCGGTCTGGACCAAGCCCTGCTCGCAAGCTGCAGGATATTTTCCAACGGGAAGGGGATAAGCAAGCTTGTGAGGACCGTATCTCTTCTCTAGTGCAGTCGATTGAGGATGAAATGCACAACTCTGGGGCCAATGTCAACCTGTCTCGGCTTAAATCCCATATCCTCCAGGTATGTGACGATCTTTCCAATCCTGAGATAACTTCATCCAGTGCCAATGTTAATTTAGTAGGAGACTTTGTTAGAACTGAGTGTAACTCCCCCCGCCACATGAACAAAGCTGAACCAAATAACATCAGTAAAATAGACAATACAAAGAAATGGGCTTCATTATTCCAGGCACAAGCTCCATCGAAGTCTATGAAATTAGAGCATTATCCAGAAATGCAACAAGGGATAGACGCTGTGGTCGAGCTAGACGACACAGATGTGGATACCAATTCTTGGGATAACTGCTTAGTTGGGTATTTCCTCGATGGGAAGATGCCTTACAATCTATTGTGTGCCACAGCACGCTCGGTTTGGAAGGAGAATACTCCTAAATCTATCAAACAAATTGGAGCTTGTTTTTTCTTCGAGTTCAGAGATGAAGTTACTAAATTGCAAATTCTAGAAGGAGGGCCCTATTTCTTCTCCAAGAGATACCTTGTACTCACGGATTGGAAGAGGATGTTAATTCCCACAACTAAACATCCCCCTTCAATCCCAGCATGGGTAAAATTTCACAAGCTACCGCTTGAATGTTGGACAGCAGCAGCTTTCAGCCGTATAGCTAGCTCTATTGGAAGGCCTATACATGTTGATGAGGCTACAACGGGTAAGAAAAGGTTGGATTTTGCCAGAATATGTGTGGAAATATCTGCAGGGGATGAGCTACCAAGTGAGGTGGTTGTGAAATCAAATGGTGAATCAGTAGCAATTAGGGTGGAATACCAATGGCGTCCCCCTAAATGCTCTGAATATAAAGTATTTGGCCACAAATGTCCTCCAAAGGCTGCTCCAGCTCCAGTCGCTTCAATTGAGACATGGCAGATTGTGGGTAAACAGATTAACATCTCCAATAAGGATCCCATCATCCAACATCAAGTGCAATTGGCATTGGAGAAGGGAGGTAGCAATGCTCTAGATGTTGTCACCAGTGAGATTGAATCCTCTACACCATTACGCAAACCAGGTGAAACATTAACTCCTACAGTCCCTGTTGGGCTATTGGAAATAGTGGATACAGAATAGGTGGATGACTCCTCTGAGGAGCTAGAGGAGATTGTAGCTGATATTTGTCCAACTATTGAAGGCACTAAGGCCTTGAAAGGACAGCTCTCTAGCATTACCAAACAGTTGAACAGCTCTACTGCCTTGAGTCCAGCTGCAACAAGCTCTTCCCCACCCCTTTGCCCACAATCAGCAGGCAGCAGCACTAAGAGGAATAAGAACAAAAAGAAGGGCAGCAATGGGAGATCCGGCTCCTCTAAAGGGCATTGATTGATGCTTTTATATCCTTTTGGGCAGTATCCTAATACTTTCTATTTTCTGCCATTTATCTATTTTATGCTTTAAGATTCAATAATCCCATGCTTAGTTCACAATCTAATTTGCATTTTGGGTTTTGGAATTTGAGAGGTTTGAATGACCCTCTCAAACAAAGGGCTGCTAAACTCTTTTTGAAGAACAATGAAATTTCACTAATAGGTTTAATTGAGCATAAAGTTAAAGACCCTAACATTAGGAAGATTGTGAGATCCATTTGCCCTTTGTGGCACCATACTCACAATTCTGCCCATGCCCCTATTGGGAGAATTTTGGTATGCTGGAACCCTCACACTCACATTCTTAATGTGAGGATCTTACATACAACCAATCAACTTATTCATTGTGAGGTCTCATCAATTCTTGATGGACTTGAATTTTTGGTTACTTTTGTGTATGGTGCTAATGAACATACCGACAGGGTAAATCTTTGGAATGAATTGTGCAATTTGAAGAATAATGGGTGTTGGGTGATCATGGGGGACTTTAATGCCGTTAGGGACCCTAAGAAAAAGTCTGGTGGGACCAATCTCTGCCCCCCACACATGGATGATCTTAATAACTGCCTATACTCATGTGAAGTTGATGATTTAAGATACACTGGATGTTTCTTTACTTGGTCCAATAGGCAGGACCCTCCTAACCACATTTCTACCAAGCTGGATAGAGTGTTGGTTAATGACTTTTGGTTGAGGACTCATACATCCTCTTATGCATTCTTCCCTACTCCAGGGATATCTGATCACTCACCTGCTATAGTACATATCACACCTCCTCCCAAACCTCCCAAGAGACCCTTTAGGTTTTTTGATTTCCTTGCAGACCACCCTTCCTTCCTATCAACTGTCCAAAAGGTTTGGAGACAAATAATTCTTGGTAACCCTATGTTCTGTCTTACTGAAAAGCTCAGGAGGTTACAAGTTGATCTTAAAGAACTGAACCATAAAGAATACAGTGCTATCTCTGACAGAGTGGCTACTACCAAAAGTCAACTTGAGATCCTCCAGACTACTCTTGGTAAGGATCCTACTAACCCTGCCACTCAGTTGGAGGGAAAAAAAAGGTCTACAGCATTTCCTCACTCTCTCTAGAGCTGAGGAAAGTTTAGCTAGGCAAAAATCAAGGATTCAGTGGCTAAAGCTTGGAGACCAGTGCACATCTTTCTTCTTCAAGTCTATCAATAACAATAGGAATAGAAGCAAGATTACTAGTCTTGTTTTGGGTGATTCCACCATTACTCATGACATGACTGTAATCAAAGACGCTTTTGTCAACTTCTATTCTTTTTTTTTTTTTGGGTAATTTAGCGTGAAATTAAAAGGGGTTAAGCGAATGTACAGCCTACAAGGGGCATACCCCAGGGAGGACAAAACGAAAAAAAGAAAGGAAAAAAAAAAGTGCGTATTCCCCGGCACAAACCCGCCGGGGTGGGTAAATTGGTGGTCCTAGCACAACCCGCTAGGATAGAAATACAAAAATGACAAACTGTTGATTTTTTGTGATTCCACTTGAACTGTGGTCCCACGTTAATACACTGGCATAGAAGCCAGTTGTAGGGTCACGTGCATCTAGGAGATACAACTGCTTTAGGATTGGACTTAAAGTTGTTTTGAATTGGACCGAAAGTCACTGCATTAGCTGCAGTTGTGTTACCTTTTTTTGAACCATGTAGCCTCATGTAGCCTACTTGCGCAGGAGAGAGTGGATCTCACTCTCTCCTTGTTCATTTGTTTTCCAAAGTTGCTGTGTTGAGTTCTGTTCGGCCCCTGTTCCAGTCCGACTCAAACCCAATCGCAAGAATGGCACAAGCCATAAACGCCTCATCAGGACTCTTCAACACCAGACTTCTCAGTCCTAAAAAACCATACGCAAGGCCATTCAAGCTCTTCAAGACCAGAAATTTCCGGTCCTACATCGAGTCCAGACACTAGCAGAGCGTGAGACATTCTTACCACCAATCGGGCTCATCAAACGAGAATCAAGGGAAGAAACATTAGGTTGGAGTTACAAAGAAATAGATAGTGAAAAAATGGTACTCATCTTCCATTAACCACATCGGCAACAGCTCAGTGAACAAATGGAGGACATAGTACCGTGCTGTATGTTGCAGCAGGGATTGTGGCCGCTAGAAAGGCAGGAACCCATCCTGCGCTATGAACACCTCTGATAGCTGGACCGGAAGAAACATCCACCCCACAACTTTCATCAAACCAGACCAAACAGGGATTGCCCCCACCGCCGGACTCTCAGTCACTTAGCGAGAATGACTGGATTGAATAAACATGTGGGTGGAACACCTTCGAGTCAAACAGGAGGCACATCATTTGCAAGATGAGAGGACTGCCGTAGAAACCCAGGGAGTCGAACTCCATCTCCGGTGTGGCGTGTTTTTTTTAGGGACTGAATCACCCAGATAACCCAGACCCCCTTGTGGATGAGACCCCAAGAGATCTGCTCCATGATAGAACCAAACAGATGTTTGGTGATTTGTGGAAAAATATGAGATAGGGATCCTAATCTCCTTCCAAAGGGAAGAGATGGAGAACTCACCATTAGAGTTGAGGGTCCATCTGTAGTGGTCAGCTCAACTTCTATTCTAATCTGCTTGGTAATCCACACTCTACTACCTATGATGGTTATGACAGGATAAACCAACTCATTACCAAGAGACTTACCAATGACCAGAGTGTGAGTATGGTTATGGATGTTACCAACACTGAAATCAAGGAAACTGTCATGAGTCTTAACCCTCACAAGGCCCCTGGCCCTAATGGGTATAATGCTAGATTTTTTCAAAAAGCATGGTCTATAGTTGGGCATGAAGTTACTGCTGCAATTAGAAATTTCTTCAAATCTGGGAAGTTATTGACTAGAGCTAATGCCACAATTGTGGCTCTTGTT
Organism: Vaccinium vitis-idaea; assembly: GCA_963854785.1. Lineage (NCBI taxonomy): Eukaryota > Viridiplantae > Streptophyta > Magnoliopsida > Ericales > Ericaceae > Vaccinium > Vaccinium vitis-idaea. Next base: position 21,778,833 of record OY978218.1, on the reverse strand, counting down.
CCCAAGGTTCCTAATCCTACCAAAGTTGGTGACTTTAGGCCAATATCTTGTTGCAACACTGTTTACAAGTGCATTGCCAAGATTTTGGCCAAGAGACTTCAGGATGTTCTCCCTGCTCTTATTGATCCAGTTCAATCTGGATTTATTAAGGGTAGGAGAATTGCAGATAACATTTTCCTCACTCAGGAAATTATGCAAGGATATCACAAATCCACTTCCTCTCCCAAGTGTGCCATGAAAGTGGATATTATGAAAGCCTATGACAATGTCATATGGGACTTTCTTTGGGATACACTTGCATGCATGAACTTTCACCCCAAGATGATTACCTGGCTCAAAGCTTGCATCACCACAGCTAATTACACCTTGAATGTCAATGGTGAGCCCATCGGCAACATTAAAGGTAAGAGAGGACTCAGACAGGGTGACCCTCTATCTTCTTACCTCTTTGTGATTGTGATGGAGGTGCTCACCTGTATTCTAAAAGAGAGGTCTGGTAGACCTGGCTTTAATTTCCATTGGAGATGTCATAAACCCAAAATCATAAATTTGTGCTTTGCTGATGACCTTATGCTTTTTTGCAAAGGTGACGTAAGCTCAGTGAAACATATTCAGGACTCCTTGTATGAATTTGAATCTCTATCTGGCTTATCACCAAGTCCTGGTAAAAGCAATGTCTTCTTTTCTGGAGTCCAACACTTTGTTAGAGAAGAAATTCTCCAGCTGTTGGGGTTCAGAGAAGGTACCTTGCCTGTTGGATACCTTGGTGTACCTTTGTTGTCCACCAAACTAAGACACATTGACTGCAAGTCCTTGATTGATAGAATCACAGCTAGAACCAAAATTTGGACCAATAGGGACCTCACATATCCTGGTAGGGTCCAATTGATTAAGAATGTCCTTTTTTCAATGCAAACATATTGGTCTTCCCTCTTCATACTTCCCAAGAAAGTCATCAAAGAGGTTGAGACCATCCTAAGATCCTTCCTATGGTCTGGTCCTGACCTCAAGAAGACTGGGGCCAAAGTATCTTGGGAACACCTGTGTTGTCCTAAGCCAGAAGGTGGCCTAGGGTTTAAGTCCATACTAACATGGAATAAAGTTGTTATTGCTAAACACATTTGGTTTCTCATCTCTGGTGGGGAACAATCTATGTGGTGTCAGTGGGTTAAGTCGTACTTACTCAAAGGGAAAAGTTTTTGGGAAGTTAAGATGCCTAGTTCACCCTCCTGGGTATGGAGAAAGCTTCTCAATCTTAGGCCCATAGTACAGTCACACATTAAGGTAATTATTGGTAATGGCAGGCACACATCACTGTGGCATGATAATTGGCACCCCCTTGGCCCTATTGCTACAACATTTGGTCCTAGAGTCATTTATGACTCTGGACTCACTAAAGATGCCACTGTGGCTGCCATTATAAGAGGCACTAATTGGTGTCTCCCCATTACCCAAACTCTTGAACTCAATGAGATTGGATCACCATCGATGGATCCTTAATTCTAATGGCAAATTCACCATCTCCTCCCTCTGGGATGAACTCAGAACACAATACCCAAAGGTACCTTGGCACAAAACCATATGGTTCCCTGGCCACATCCCTAAATGTAGCATGATTACTTGGCTTGCTATTCATAACAGACTATATACTGGAGATAGGTTAGTATTGTTTGGCACTATCCCTGTTTCCTGTTGTAGTTTTTGTATGGGAGTGGAGACTCATGATCACCTATTCTTCAATTGCACTTTCACCTCACAAGTCTGGTCTGAAATGCTTGCTCATATCAATGTTAACTGGCCCTCAAGGTCTTGGGCTGACTGGGTCAATCAAATTTCAAACTTCAGAGACAAAACCCATAAAAATTTGATTATCAAATTGATTTTCACTACCACAGTTCACCAAATTTGGCTTGAGAGAAATAACCGCAAATTTCAAAATGCGTCATGCCCAATACCTACAGTAGTGAGTAAAATCCACTCATTGGTGAGGTACAGATTGTTGTCCTTGGAAAAAGCTTCCACATGGACCTCAGTCCCAGGGCCTGTTAGATAAGTGGGGAATTCATTGAACTAACCTTTATCAATTCCATTTATACCCCTTGTTTGTGCAAAGCAGATACACAAGTGCCAATTGGGCAAGATATGTATGCAGTTTCTACTGGCAGGTTAGATTCAGGAATGTGGTCTACTAAGGTAGCCCAGACTTCCATGAGGCAGATGGGATCTCCAATATGCAAACAGAGTGCTATCAAATATTAAAAGGGAGGTAACTCTTAATCTTTGTTGTTATGTGGGTTGCAAGGGCTGTTGCAATCTGCTTCTGCTAGTGTACTGTTATCATTGCATGTTTTCATTGTTGTTATGTGGGTTGCAAGGGCTGTTGCAACTCTGCTACTATTGCAATCTATTACTACTCTTGTTAATCATTGTTGCATTAGAGCTCACATTTGGGTTCATATATCATGGTTGCAAGGGCTGTTGCAATCATCTGCTATTATTGCAATATGTTATACTCCTGTTTGTTCACTGTATGCGTTGAGAACCTGCCACTGTTAGACCTAACTGCGTAGAGTTGATTGGCTTCATCTGGATTGCTGTGTGTCTGATCAGCATCCACGATGTTGTCTATTTATCTATCGATGACTGGGCAGAAATGCATTGCTAATGTCTCTTGGCTTCCAGGATATAGCCATAACCTTTTTTCTATCTCATTTTCTTTGGCTGTTCAGGGCCTCTTTGATTTAACCTAGCCTTGGGGGGTTGTCCCTAGGCTCGTATGATCCCCTTGGGGAGGGGGCGTCCTCCCATTTAAGGTGCTGTTGCACCTGATATTGCACTGTACTACTGCTGCACACTGCTCATGCTGTTGTTGTACCATTGTTGTCGCTGCACGCTATGAGCAAAGCTGTCATGCCCGATATCGACACTACTGAACCCTACTGGATTGCTGCTGCTGTACCATTACTGATGCTGCTGCATTTCGATTGTAAACCCTACTGGTTTGCTACTCTTTGTCCAGGGTAGCCACGGTTTTTCTGGGTTTCAAAATCCAAGTGAAGGGCTGTCCAAATTTTCTTCGTGTGATTGATGCTAGCAAATCCTTACTCTCCACGGGTTTGCTGCTGCCCCTGAACTTGTTTCTGCTGCATACTACTAATGCTGTGTTCCAAAGCATACTACTGTGTCTCAAAAAGGATCCTCTCACCTCAAGTCATGCTCCTCTAGGCCAGAACCATAGCCTTGGGTTGATAGTTCGCTCTAGTTCATTGAGGCTTCAAATATTTTGTTGTAATTCTATGTTCCATGATGTGATACGTACCATCTTTTGTGTGTTTCTCCTTCCTCTCCTTGAGATGGATTAGAAACACATTGTATGTAATCTCCCCTACTATTCCTCATGTAGCCCTCCTTTTATTTCTTGCATTATCTTTTCCTTTCTTTTCTTTCCTTTTTCTTTGTCCTCCCTGGGGTATGCCCGTTGTAGGCTGTACATTCGCTTAGTGTTTTTTATTTTCAAGCTTATTTACCCAAAAAAAAAAAAAAAAAGGATATCACTAGGTTTGGGGATACTAGCAGAAGAAGATGAGTTTGGGGTTGAAGACGGATTGGAGAAATTAGGGTTTTCTGTGAAATCAGACGTCTTCAGTCCGAGGGGTAGAGATCAAGGGGTTTGAAGGGGGTGAACTCTGCTGGTACAGAGTATGTAACACCGGGTTTCAGTAATTTACTTTGGATCGGCTTACCGTCTCCTCTACCATCTGGAAGTGAAGATCTGAGAAGTTGATCGTTGCCTCCCGACATTGGTGAGGACTGGAGAGTAGGAGAATCCATGAGTGAATCTCTAACCTCAGGACATACTCAGAGTACGTCTGAGGAGTGGTTATGGTGGAGATTGGAGCCCCAGCTTTTGGGGCTTGCGAAAACTGTAGATCGGATTTAGCGTTGAAGATACCTAGTTGCTTCTTGCGTAACTCGCGAGAGTCGGTTACCTTAACCCTTAGACCATGAGTTGTTGATCCCATGGCCAGGTCACCTGGATCACCTTCCATATTCTAGAGTTTACTCGCCTGAAATCGCCTGGAAATCGCCATGAGAGAGAAGCTCTGACAAAGCAACGGTCTTTTTTTTGGAGATTTAAAGGGTAGTTTCTTCTTTCCTTTATCTCATTCTATACAATCTGTTGATGTTTAGTGGGTTGCAAGGGCTGTTGCAATCTACTGCTACTATTGCAATTTGATATTACTCTTCTTGATCATTGTTGTTGCAAGGGCTGTTGCAACTGTTAATTTGCATGCTACTATTGTAATCTGTTGTTATTAAGTGGGTTGCAAGGGATGTTGCAATCTGCTGCCACTATCTGCTACTGTTAGATTTGCTACTGTTAGACCTGCTACTGTTGTAATCTGTTGATTAGTATGTATTTGCGTATCTTGTATTTTACCCTACTTACCCTCATGTAGCCCTTGTGGCCATCCCTTTTATTTCACGCAATTTTCTTTTCTTTTTTCTTTTTATTTGTCCTCCCTGGGGTATGCCCCTTGTAGGCTATATATTCGCTTAGCCTTTTTTAATTTGAAGCTTAATTACCCAAAAAAAAAAAATCCAGCTAGAAATTATTCAATGTCATTAGGTGATTCTTTCCACAATTTATGCTGTAAAATGTAATGTTTCCAGGTACTCATTGTTGGTCTTGTTTCGGCTTCTGTTTCCCCACTGTGATGGGATAAAGCCTATTCCAAGCCGTCCTTGGAGGCCTCATGTTGGCTTGATTTGATTTCATTTATGCCTAACCATGGGGGGTTGTCCCTTGGTATTAATCTATGTCCTTGTTGGGTCATGCATAGCAGTATCCATCTCAATACCATGGTCCAGCCTAAGATTTGGGCTTGTCATTGGGCCTCAATTAGCCCAGTCATTCATGGGTTACAACAAGTTTGATGGGTTTCCATCCCAGTTCAGAAGGCCGCATTTGTCAATCTGCTTCAGTCATGGGTTTTATATGTGGGTTGCCATCCCGTTTCACATTCACAGGATAAATGAAGATCTACTCAATGTTCTATTTCATGCATCATTGGACTCCTATCCGGTGCCCAATAGGAAGTCTCACATTGGATCAATCATCACAGTATGGGATTCATTATCGTTCATCACCAAGGGCCGCAATCATATGTTTTGTTAAGGTGGTTTTGTTAGGTGTTTCTCTACCCTCTCCCTAGATGGTTTAGAAACACTAATCTATATTTATGTCTCAATTGTCCTTTATATTTCTTTTCCATTTTCATCAATCCCACTGCCAACTATTCCTTGAGCATCAATGGGGAAGTCATAGGCTTCATTCAAGGCAAGAGATGTCTAAGGCAAGGAGATCCCTTGTCTTCCTACCTCTTTGTAATTGTTATGGAAGTCCTCGCTTACTTAGAAAGAAGTCCTTGCTCCTAGACTTCCATTTCCATTGGAAATGCAGTGCAACCCAAATAGTTAATCTTTGCTTTGCAGATGATTTAATGATCTTCTGTAAAGGAGAAGTGAGCTCCATATCCCACATCAAAGCCTCATTGGTTGGATTTGAGGCTCTTTCTGGCCTTTCACCTAGTCTCGGGAAAAAGTCATATCTTCTTTTCTGGAGTTTGTTCTGCAGTTAGAGCATCCGTTCTAGACTTCATAGGATTTACTGAAGGCATACTTCTAGTGAGGTACTTAGGTGTTCCCCTCCTTACCACCAAACCCAAAAATGCTGATTGCCAAGCTATGGTAAGTAGAATCAGTTTCAAAACAAAGTTGTTGTTTGAGAGAGAGAGAGAGAGAGAGAGAGAGAAGTGTAGGGTGTTAACAAACCCTAACACAAGCACTGTTATTTATATTATTGTGTACCACAGTACATGACTAAAATAGACGATGTGAGATAAACATAAAACTAACAATATAAACTATTCTAACACTCCCCCTCAAGCTGGAGAATAAATATAAAAAATTCCCAGCTTGTTACACAGTAACTCTAACCGTGGCTTGAATAATGATTTGGTAAACATGTCAGCCAACTGAGCACCAGTAGATACATATGGAGTAGCTATCACACCACCAGTCAGCTTCTCACGCACAAGATGACAATCAACCTCAATATGCTTAGTTCTCTCGTGAAATACTGGATTAGAGGCAATATGAATAGCCGCTTGATTATCACAATACAGTGGCATGGGCAATTGCACACTAAATCCTATCTCCTCAAGAAACGATCGTAACCACACAACCTCAGATGTTGTGTGTGCCATTGCTATATATTCTGCTTTTGCACTAGACCAGGCTACCACTGTTTGCTTCTTACTCTTCCAATTTGTTAGATTTCCACCAAGAAAAACACAATATCCAGTGGTAGATCTTCTATCAGATGGTCCTCCTACCCAATCAGAATCAGTGAACGCCTCAACGCGTAAGTGTCCACTGGCTCGATACAATAAACCCCGTCCTGGATGTAGCTTAAGATACTTCACAATTCTAAGTACAGCCTCCCAATGTGGATTACGAGGAGCTGACATAAATTGACTAACCAAACTAACTGCAAACGAGATATCCGGACGTGTGATTGTGAGATAATTTAATTTACCAACCAACCGGCGATACTGATAAAGATTGTGAAGCAACTCCCCCTAGTCCACACATAGTTTGACATTGGGATCCATAGGAATCTCAACAGGCCTAGCTCCCAACAAACTTGTATCTTCAAGAATATCCAGTGCGTACTTCCTCTGTGATAAGCTAATACCTTCTTTGGACCGAGCCACTTTAATATCTAAGAAGTACCGAAGTTTTCCCAAATCTTTAGTATGGAATTGTTGATGTAAGAAGGTCTATAACTCATCAATACCTCGCTGGTCATCACCGGTAACGATAATGTCATCCACATATACAATCAACAAAACTTTCCCTCGATCAGAAGTGAAAGAAAACACAGAATGGTCAGTCTGACTACGATTCATACCAAATCTCATAACTGCATTACTGAACTTGCCAAACCAGGCCCTAGGAGATTGCTTGAGGCCATAAAGAGTTTTGCGAAGCCGACATACCTAATTATGCCCCCCCCCCCCCGAGCAACAAACCCAGGTGGTTGCTCCATGTAAACTTCCTCTTGAAGATCCCCATGGAGAAATGCATTTTTGACATCCAGCTGAAACAATGGCCAATCAAGATTTGCAGCTAGAGAAATAAGAATCCGAACAGAACCAAGTTTGGCAACGGGAGAGAATGTTTCTGAATAATCAACACCATAAGTCTGGGTGTAGCCTTTGGCAACAAGGCGAGCTTTATAGCGCTCAACAGTGCCATCAGGAAGATACTTGACAGTGAATACTCATCGACAGCCAATAGGAGTCTTACCAGCAAGAAGAGGAACCAACTCCCAAGTGCCATTATGATGAGGCGCAGACATCTCATCCTTCATAGCTTTCCGCCACTTAGATACAGAAAGGGCCTCATGTACAGTGTTAGGAACAAAAACGGAAGAGACCAAAGTGGTAAAGGCACAAAAAGATGGTGACAGATGAGTATAGGAGACAAATTGACCAATAGGATGTAAAGTACATGACCGAATACTTTTACGATGAGCAATGGGACGGTCATCAAGAAGGTCGGGATCCCACAACGGAGGAGAAGACGGAGCATGAACATAACACATACACCCAAAAACCCGAGGGGGTAATGAGTGGAGAAGACGATCGGGAAACAAGACCGTGTGGGGTATTTGACCTCCAAGGACAGTAAAGGGCATACGATTGATCAAATATTATGCAGTAAGAACCGCGTCACTCCAGTAAGAGTTAGGAACTTTCATTTGAAATAACATAGCACGCATAACTTCTGATAAATGTCGAATCTTGCGTTCGGCAACTCTATTTTGCTGTGGAGTCCGAGCGCACGATGACTGATGAATAATCCCATTATCATCAAAAAAACTGAGACAGAGTACTATGAAAAAATTCACGTGCATTATCAGAACAAAACATACGAATGCAAGTATTAAACTGAGTCTTTATTTCCATGTAAAATGACTTAAAATAGTCTTCAGCTCAGATCTCTCTTTCATAAGATAAAGATATGTAATACAATCATCAACAAAAATAACATAATACTGAAAACCAAAAACATTGGACACATGAATAGGCCCCCAAATATCTGAATGAACTAACTGGAAAGGATGTGACACACAACGTTCAACCCTAGGATAAAATGGCACTCTATGATGTTTACTAAACTCACAAACTTCATAGGGTAACTCCTTAAGAAAACCACACGAAGGCACTAGACGCTTCAAATTTTGAAGAGATGGATGACCAAACCGACAATGTTGTTGATATGAGGACTCTGATGACTGAAGAGCAATTGGTTGAACATCGCCACTGGTTAGGTAATACAGACCACCACGCTCAACACCGCCGCCAATCTTCCTCCCCGTCTTGAGATCCTGAAACACACAAACATGAGGAAGAAATGTGACTGAACAATTTAAGGATTTTGTAAGTTAACTAATAGACACAAGATTAAAGAGTAATCGAGAAACATGTAACACAGAGTTTAACGTAAATGATGGAGAGACAAGAACCAAACCCAAACCAGTAACCGCAGTGGTAGAACCATCTGCTAAGGTAACATGAAAGGTTTTATCCATGGACTGACAAGTAGAAAAGAATTTAGAAGTACTAGTCATATGATTAGTAGCACCAGAATTGATAACCCAAGGAGAAGAAAAAGAGGATGCAACACAAGCAATAGAGGGACCTGTTTGAGCAAACGTAGCAGTGGAGGAAGAAGTCTCAGTAGAAGGCTGAATTGACATAAGGCGTTGGTACTGCTGGTACTCCTCTGCTGAGATAGTCACCCCTGAAGCATGAGTAAAGTGTCCAGTATCCTCAGAATGAGTAACTTGATGAGCCTGGGGATAACCATGAAGATCGTAATAATAGTACACTATATGATTGGTGCTCTTACAATGAGTAAAAAATCGGGTAGCACGACCATGACCAAAACCACCGCGACCAGAACTAGCTCCCCCTGACGTGCGACCACCACTGGAACCACCATGACCACCAGAATTATTACCTGCATCATAGGTACCAGAACTTCGACTACCAGAACCAGAACCACGACCACGACTGCTAAACCCAGAATCACGGCCGCGACCACGGCTACTACTTGATCCAAAACTACCAGAAATAGCTAAAGCAGAACGATCAGGTGGTGGCTGAGAAACAGAACCAACATTTGAGATAGAAGCCTAGTGAAGACGACTAAACACCTCACCAAGAAAGGGCAACTCCCACTTTCCCAGTATTTAAGACCGAACTGGATCATAGAATGAAGGCAAACCATATAGAAACCAAGCGACCTCCAAACGCTCACGCTGACGCTCCATAACCTGAGGATCACTCGAGATAGGCTCATAAACACGGAGTTCCTCACAAGTGCCACGAAATTTGTAATAGTAGTCCTCCAAGGATCCAGTACCCATTTTTTGATCACCAAAAAGGGTGGGAGAGGGCGACCAGCGTAGCAACCCCCCTTGGGCGTGACCATAGGGGCTCCCGACCCGCTGTGGAATGTCCGGTTCGAGCCATAGCTACTGTCCGTGAGGACAGGCCGTCATCACAGCACCACCTGAGTGCACAGCTGGCATAGGGCCCAACACGCAGCCCTCCAGCACAGACATGTATTGCGACTGGAAGGACTCGAACCCGAGTGCACGCGTGGGAAAGGCATTCAAGCCCCATCACCCATGCCAACTGGGCTACCACCTCGGTGGTGGATCCAGTACCCATGGACAAAGAAAAGAATTGATGATGGAGATCATATGTACGCCGAAGATTATTGATACCAGAATACATCCTGGCAACCAGATTCCATACTGTTTGGTAGTATCAAGGTAAAACAGAGGGCCACTAATATGAGGTTCCATAACATTACATAACTCAACACGAATATGACAATCCTCAACTTCCCAGTCACTATACGTCGTATCCTCTTTCTTGGGAGGATCATCTGTCAAATAATGAAACTTTCGCTCACCCATATAATAAACTTTGACAGCGCGAGACCAAATAGCATAATTGTTGTCATTCAAAATAATGGACGTAATGAAATCCTTCTCACGACGCCGAGAAGAGCTAGAAGAACTACCAATAATAATAGAACCAGAACTAGTAGCAGAAGCAGACTTCCATCAGACATTTTGCCAAATAAGGGTGAGACAACATCACAAATATCCACCAAATATCACAAACTGCAGTAACCCCTGTCAACAACCCACTTTAAACAAGAGTAGACTACCACCAACTAAACTAGACACCAAGTGTCAATACTGAAGAAACTATGAGCAAAGAACCACCAACCAATAAAAATGATTAACAATAATATCGCACCATGAATCAACCAAGTGTTTGTTACTGCCCAGATTAACCATGACTAACACCATGAACCACAAATCACAACATGTGAACCACAAATCACCAAATCGACTAGACCAGCCATCGATATGATATAAAACATATAACAAGGAGCAGTAACAGAACTATACTCACAATTTAGAACTCAGTTACCTCATCAGATTACTATACCACAATGCAACTAGAGAGGTGATCAAAGCTGATCAAATCCGAGATGAGGGAAATGCCACAAGAGCAACCCAATAAATACTAGAGATGAGAAACCCACTTCAAACGACAGACATCAACCAGCAATACCAATCACGAGGAAGAAACAGAGTCAAACAGTGTTGAAAGAAGCCAACGAGGTGTGAAATCAACTGACGATGTTGAAAGACCAGTTGGGTATGCTCGAAATCCACTGGGTAACAAATGCGAGTGCAGAATAAGAGCAATCCAAGCCAAACGAGTTCGGCATATGAAGTTTCTAAGTGATACATGAATTGGGTTACAGTTTTCGATAGGTTTCAGAGGTCATTGGGACGTATATATGGGATCTCGAAGGTTAAGTATGGGGGTTCGAAGGTCGGCTTAGAGTTTCAGGGAAGGATATGTGATGCTGTTAGGATTTTGAGTACTGGACTGGGTATAGGGTGTCGGTTTAGAGTTTTAAGGATGATAAAGATATTGATTTGAGATGTGTAGCACTATTGAGAGGTCGATTTAGGGTTTAGTCAGTGGGTTGTGGCTAGGGTTAGAGACGATGGGTGGCTAGGGTTAGAGATGATGGCTGAAGATGAATTTACGGTGGAATCAGATTAGTGCTCTGATACCATGTTGTTTGAGAGAGAGAGAGAGAGAAGTGTAGGGTGTTAACAAACCCTAACACAAGCACTGTTATTTATATTATTGTGTACCACAGTACATGACTAAAATAGACGATGTGGGACAAACATAAAACTAACAATATAAACTATTCTAACACTTTCATGGACTAACAGATACCTATCCTATGCTGGGATAATCCAATTAATTAAATCTGTTCTATTCTCCATCGAGACTTATTGGTCTTCTCTTTTGATACTTCCAAAGAAAGTCACCAAGGAAGTGGAAGCCTTTCTCAGAGCCTTCTTCTGGTCAGGTCCAGACCTTTAAAAATCTGGTGCCAAAGTTTCCTAGGAGCACTTTTGCTACCCTCACAAGGAAGGAGGCTTGGGGTTTAAATCAGTGCAAGTTTGGAACAAAGCTGCAATAACAAAACATGTTTGGTTTCTCATCTTCGGGGGAGAACAATCTATGTGGTGTCAATGGGTCAAATCTTATCTCCTAAAGGGTAAAAGCTTTTTGGAGCATCAAAGTTCCTAGTGACTCATCTTGGGTTTGGAGGAAAATACTTGCACTAAGGACTATTGTCCAGCCCTACAGCAGATACATTATAGGAGATGGCCACCATATATCATTATGGCATGATAATTGGAACCCTCTTGGTCCATTACTTCAATATGGTCCAAGGATGGTTTATGACTCTGGATTGCCCATTAATGCACTAGTAAGTGACATTATGAAGGGCAACAATTGGGCTTTTCCTGTCACTCAAACCTTTGAGCTGAATGAGGTTAGAGACACTCTTCCCACTCTCAGAATTGACGCCAATAAAAGAGACACTCACCTTTGGACACTCACAGCTTCGGGTAAATTTACAATCTCCTCACTATGGAATGTGCTCAGGACCCAATATCCTTGCATTACTTGGCATCAGATAGTTTGGTTTCCTGGCCACATACCTAGATGTAGTGTTATTACTTGGTTGGCCCTGCAAAATAGACTATTTACTGAGGACATGCTTGTCCTTTTTGGTATCAAATCCTCCTCTACTTGCATATTCTGCTTGGATGTTGAGAATCATGAGCACTTGTTTTTTGTTTTTTGACTGCCCTTTAACATCCCAAGTTAGAAGCATATTGTCATCCAGATTTCCCTCCAATTGGCTGATCCAGTCATGGCCACATTGGGTGAATCTCTTGAGCACATTGAAGGGGAAAAGTCTGTCCACCACCATTGTAAAGACCTGAAAATTTAGATAAATGTTTTGCTTGAGAATAAAAATAATAATAATAATAAAATATACTGTGGAATAATTTTTTTTTTAAGGAAGGTTTAGGTGTGAGGGCATGTAGGGGAGATAACCTAAGGTAGTGGGGTTAATTGGTTTGCATTATAAACAAGGGGGTGAGAGTGTAATTATCTAGTTATAGATGTGTATGTGTGATCGACAAAAAAAGAAAGAAAAATCTTCCTCTCCACACCGGCTCTCTCTCTCTCTCTCTCTCTCTCTCTCTCTCTCTCTCTCTCTCTCTCTCTCTCTCTCTCTCTACTCCTCCCACCAAATTTCATCCCTAAACCCATAAAAAAACTCACAGATCCAAGGCTTATACACCAGGTATTCGACCCTTCCACCCAGAAAATGCATGTTCTAGCTCGTGTTTGCGCGTGGGCTCGCTAGGAGACCCATATTCAGGTGGGTTGAGTCTTGGGGAGCTAGAGTTTTCTTGAAAAAAAAGAAAATGGAGGCCTAGCAACCGAGGTAGGGGTTTTTCCACTTTGATTATGTGTTTTTGGTTTGGGTTTTAAGAATAAAGTTCAGTTTTTATATTGTTCTTTGTTTGGGTTGAAATTCCCCGGTGAAAACCCAAAAATCTGTTCTCTATATGCTGTTGTTATGTGCCGACTGTCCGAATAGGATTGGCCACCGTCCGGACGGAAAATTTCTGTAGACTCGTGAAGTTTTGTTTTGAAACTCCGACCTTGATTGGTTCCCCGGCTATCGTTTCTCCGGCTGCGGTTTGATAGTTTACTTTTGGTACATGAAATTTGTCTAAATTCCATGTTTAATTGTTGATCCATTTCAATGCTTGTGTCTCGTCGTGGAATGACATAGGTAACGTTAGATCTTCCCATTCAAAACGTGGTACAGTAGAACATTGAATTATAGATCATGTTTTGGAACGAAATGGATTAATACTTGGAAGAAATGTGATGACTAATAAGAAGAAATTGGAATGTGATTATTCGGGATGCGTGGACATTCGTTAGGTGAACAAAAACACTTGTGGGATTAGGCAAATAATCAAATTAGGACTATTGGCTCTGATCTTTGTATTAAGGGAGGGTTCACACTCTTGGCTTCCAGGATATAGCCACAACCTTTTTTCTGTCTCATTTTCTTTGGCTGTTCAGGGCCTCTTTGATTTAACCTAGCCTTGGGGGGTTGTCCCTAGGCTCGTATGATCCCCTTGGGGAGGGGGCGTCCTCCCATTTAAGGTGTTGTTGCACCTGATATTGCACTGTACTACTGCTGCACACTGCTCATGCTGTTGCTGTACCATTGCTGTCGTTGCACGCTATGAGCAAAGCTGTCATGCCCGATATCGACACTACTGAACCCTACTGGATTGCTGTTGCTGTACCATTACTGATGCTGCTGCATTTCGATTGTAAACCCTACTGGTTTGCTACTCTTTGTCCAGGGTAGCCACGGTTTTTCTGGGTTTCAAAATCCAAGTGAAGGGCTGTCAAAATTTTCTTCGTGTGATTGATGCTAGCAAATCCTTACTCTCCACGGGTTTGCTGCTGCCCCTGAACTTGTTTCTGCTGCATACTACTAATGCTGTGTTCCAAAGCATACTACTGTGTCTCAAAGAGGATCCTCTCACCTCAAGTCATGCTCCTCTAGGCCAGAACCATAGCCTTGGGTTGATAGTTCGCTCTAGTTCATTGAGGCTTCAAATATTTTATTGTAATTCTATGTTCCATGATGTGATACGTACCATCTTTTGTGTGTTTCTCCTTCCTCTCCTTGAGATGGATTAGAAACACATTGTATGTAATCTCCCCTACTATTCCTCATGTAGCCCTTGTGGCCCTCCTTTTATTTCTTGCATTATCTTTTCCTTTCTTTTCTTTCCTTTTTCTTTGTCCTCCCTGGGGTATGCCCCTTGTAGGTTGTACATTCGCTTAGCCTTTTTTATTTTCAAGCTTATTTACCCAAAAAAAAAAATTACCCAATGCTTTGTCCCTTAATCCAAGTTTTTCGAAGCATTAGCTAAATAAAGTGTTTTTCGCGGTGAATAGAGTTATACTCGCCGAATTCGTGATTTTGAGAGGAGCATCCGGACGTTGATCAAAAGAAGTTCAGTCTTCGCCTATTTTATCTTTTTCGGTAATATTTCTTTCTATAAATCTAGCCTCATGCAGCGTTAATTTTATTTATTTTTCCTTGTTCCCTTTCCCGTAATTGTTTAAATCACTTTAAATCTTCTTTTAAAATCTCATAATTATGAGTAGAGACTAATCACTTTGATTAGGTAGGGTGGGTGCATTTTTCAAATAAAACCTTCCCATCCCGTAACTTAGCTCCCGAACCAAGATCACTCTGGTTACGACGGACCGGTTGTGTCGAATATTGTACGTTGAATTCGGTTGCTTGGTTAACCTTAAAATCAATCTAATGAACGCGTGTTCTAGTACTTTCAAGGTTTCTCGTGGAGGTCTCGGGTGCCCACAGTGGCGACTCCGCTGGGGAGAAAAGAGAGCTAGACTCGAAAAAAAAATTATGGGATTTTAAATTTAGTTTTTAAAGTGATTTTCTTGCATTGCACGTGCATCGATGTATGGATAAACCCTGTTCGGCATTATTCGATATCCTGGGCGGGCTACCGTACTTGGGCTATGTCGAAGAAGCCAACAAGCCTTTTTTTTTTTGGGTAAACCAGCTTGAAAATAAAAGGGGCTAAACGAATGTACAGCCTACAAGGGGCATACCCCAGGAGGAACAAAAGAAAAGGAAAGTATAAAATGGCCAACTGGCTACATAGGACTAAAGGAAATGAGATAACATGTCAAGATGTCAAGACATGCAATGGTTGCTTGGTTCTGCCCGAAGGAGCTTGAAGTTGCCCAATGAGTTTGGGCCATTGTTGCACTGATGGAGATGAACCAAATTGGAAAACCCAACTAGAGGACAGCCCCCTCTAGCTAAGCCATCAACCCAACGCAGTGGGCAAACAAAATCTACATTAATTTAAATGAGTTGAGATAGGTCCCAGGGAGAGCCCCCACTGGGATAAGCAAATATTAGAATTGAGTAGCATATACATATTGCTAACTGCAGCTAACAACAGTAACAGATAGCACATATATATTGCCGAACAGTAAAACGGTGGTGCAGAGTGCAAGCACTACCTTGGGACCAAAAGATACCACAATCATGCCCTAATTGGAGGGCCCTAATAGACCGAACCACTGCAGCAGATGCAACAAGGTGCAGCAAACGCAGTAAGGTGCAGCAAACCATTCCTAAAAGTATCAATTCTTGACCGAATGGGCTGCCACCAATAAGGTTATGTAAAATTGAGCACAAGTGTTCCCTAAAGAACAAATATCACAAGCGATACATTATAGGACAGCAATTTCAACATATATCACGCCCTAATTGGAGGGCCCTAATAGACCGAACCACTGCAGCAGATGCAACAAGGTGCAGCAAACGCAGTAAGGTGCAGCAAACGCAGCAAACCATTCCTAAAAGTATCAATTCTTGACCGAATGGGCTGCCACCAATAAGGTTATGTAAAATTGAGCACAAGTGTTCCCTAAAGAACAAATATCACAAGCGATACATTATAGGACAGCAATTTCAACATATATCACGCCCTAATTGGAGGGCCCTAATAGACCGAACCACTGCAGCAGATGCAACAAGGTGCAGCAAACGCAATAAGGTGCAACAAACCATTCCTAAAAGTATCAATTTTGGACCGAAAGCCAACAAGCCTTGGCTGTGATAAGTCATAAGTACTGCTTGACCATTGCCTTGCACGATACTTGGCAATGGGAGGTACGCCTGTGACTTTGAGCCGGGGTACCCTTTGAGACAACCAGCCTTTTGCATATAGTGCTCCCTAAAACTATCCAAAATTAGGACAAGAACCTTGTTAGGATTATGTGTCACTACATACCCCATAAATTGTACAGGTTGCCAGTTGAAAATCAGAGGGGATTATGCCGAAATGATGGAAAAGGAGGAGGAGATTGCCGTTTCTTAATGAGGAGGAGGGTCTTCTTTTCAAAAAAAAAATGCGGGTTTTCAAAAGTTGTCAAAAAAAAAAAGAAGCATTTTTCATTTCTTTTTTAGTCTCTTTTGAGTCACTTTATAATTCCCCAATATAGTAAAAGAATTTTCGGAAATTTAATGCAATCCTAATTTTTAATCCCACAACAAAAAAAAAAGAGGAAAAATTCTTTAAAAAAAAAGACAGTCACTTTTCATTTCACCATCTCTTTTTACCTTTTTTTTTCTTTTCACCTCTCTTTCTTTTTATTTTTGTATAATAAGAATAACACTTTAAAAAAATACAAAATAAAAAAAGAGAAATAAAAAATTAGGATTTCTTAAGATCTCTGGAAATTCCTAGAATATATTGGGGATTTATCAAGTACTCAATGGTCATTTTCCTGTTAACCCGTTAATCTTTTTCATCCAATTTAACCTTTTTCATCCTTTTTGAGGAGTTCTTTTTTTTCAATAAAAACCGATCATCGAAGGCGTTTCTAGTATAAAAAAAAATTGACCTTAGTATTTACTTTTGACACTTGGCACATTTTTTTTGTCAGTTTGCTTGTCACTTTTCGCTGGAAAGAAGGAATACACTCATTTTGGACCGAATCCTTGGTCCAATACTTGATCTAGTTGACACCCTCGTTCCAGATTTTATTCCAGTCGCCGTTCCAGTTTTTGAACCAGTAATGGCCGAACGAAATGAAATGGAGGAAATGAGGGTAAACATGGTTGCGATGCAAAAGTCCATAGAAGATATGAGAAACGTGATCAAGACCTTGATAATGCTCATGCCAGAAAATCCGACACCACAAAGAGCACCATTTGACAATGAGAGAATGAACCAACTTTACAAAGAGGATTGGTATGAAGAAGAATCACAGCCGGTCCGGCAAAACATAGAAGTTCCCGTTGCCGCACCACTCTTCAAGATCAAATTGAAGAGTTAAAGCGAATTGTCATCCGTTCAAAAGAATCGGGTACCCAAATGGCGGATATGGACAGGCTGTGTCTTTTCCCTACTATCAAGCTACCGGAGAAGTTCAAAATGCCCGATGTTGGGAAGTTTGACGGCACTGGAGATCCGAAAACACACTTAATGAACTATGCCAGAACTTTGATGCCAATGGGGATCAGGCCGCAACAATTGGCACAGTTATTCCATCGAACGTTGACTGACACAGCACTTCAATGGTTCTTGAATTTGGATCCTTCAGAGAAGAACACTTGGGACGACATTGGACATGCTTTCATCAACCAGTATGCCTATAATGTCTAACTTAAAGTGACCACAAGAGAATTGGAGGCTACAAAGATGGACCCCAAAGAATCCTTCACCGACTTTATAGCCCGATGGAGAGTCAAGGCAGCAAAAATGGTTGACCGGCCTAACGAGAAGGAACAAATCAGAATGGTCATCAAGAACGTGGTTCCAGAATTTTCCAAGTACTTGGTGACACAATCCTTCTCAAGTTTTGAAAGTTTATTCGAAGCCGGAATCTCAATCGAGGATGCTATGAACTCGAGGTTGTTGGACAAAGAAGACTCGAGTCAGAGAAGAGAACGGGTCTACAATGGCAACAGTAACTCTTTGTATGGAAATAGTGGAGGAAACTTTTCTGGCAGTAGTAGCAATTATGTTGGTAACAACAGTAGTACACTTGAAGTCAACACCATTAACAACCAACCCCCTCCCCCTCACAGGCCAATTAGGAGTCCCCCTATCAACCATTTATGGATGCCTTCTCAAAAGAGGCATCCTAAAACCTCTGGACCCATATACCAACACCTAACCCCCTTCCACCTCACTACGACGCCACCAAATATTGCAACTTCCATCAAGCAAATGGCCATCCTACCGATAACTATTCCCGCCTCCGTCATAAGATCCAAATTGACAATAAAACCATTTCTGCACCCAATCACTAAACCAATGTTGTAGTCAACCCCATGCCTAACCACAACCAACAACAACCCAAACTTAACCAGATAAGTACCTATGTCACACATTGACCCTAGCCAGTATATTATCCTCACCCGACCAACCAAAACCATCATCCGCTTTCTCAATGCTGCTATCAATATACTTGTTGCCACAATCAAAACACTGTTGTATATGGTTGATTTTCAAGATGTATGGCATTAAAGGGGAAAGAAACAAATATAGACAATGGAACTGGATTGAAAATCTGGAACAGGCTGACTTAGGTCTTTTGTTTGACAAAGAGTTTGGTCCCATGAGTATATGCCAAGATGATGCTCTGATGATGTTTGGTGCAAAAGATTGTGTGGACTGCTCCAGCCTTGTAATGGATGCTGTAGGAGATTACAAAAATCAAACTTTTGTCGTAATTGCTAATAACGATGAGAATGAGTCCAAGTCTGAGTCAGTTTCCCAATTTTTTTTGTTGAGTCAATCAAACACATTGCAGTTGGCATGCCCAAGCATTCTTTTCCTTTTTGAGTTTGAGTCTGAGTTTGTAACCGACGTTTCTAATCAATAAAAAGCCTAGACTTTAATTATCTTGTTGTGCCCGAAACAAATTTTATTGATCCTAAAGAATCTTTTGAAATTGAAAAGATATTCCTCAAGAATTAAAACTTTTTCTTAAGAAAGAGGAAGAAAGGCATGCTCGCTCATTTCAATAAATCTTGGTACCAAAAAGTATCCTCGCATGGTTCAGATTGTTTCCATATTGTCTTCTGAGAAATGCGAGCGACTGATCGAACTGTCGATAGATTTCAAAAGATGTCTTTTCAAGGTCCTGAAATCAACGTTATCGAGCACAAACTAAGAAAGATCTGAATGGGACATTGAAGATCATGAAGAAAGTGGTCCACATAAGAGTGACAACATGCTTGGGGCAAGGCTATCATTGGAAGCAGACTGTGTAAAATTGGCATAAAGTATGGGGCATCTACGTCAACGGAGAAATCAAGCGCAAGGGGTCAAACGGGTTGCACAATTTGTTGAATGAAACATCATCTGTCGATTTGGAGTTCCCCACAAGATCGTATCCAAGCACAATGCATATTTAAAAAATGAGGTGTTGGAATTGCTGAAAGATTACAAAATTCAAACTCCTTGACGTATCGACCACAAACCAATTGCCTTTCACTCTATGGGGATACTGGATGTTAATTTGCAGGTCCACTTGGGCAACCCTTTATGCCTTGGTGTACGGAATAGATTCTATTTTTGATAGGCAAAATAGAATCTATTTTTTTTTTATATATATAAAAAAAATAGATTCTATTTTGCCTATCAAACAAGAAGTGTCAGTCAAGTGTGGACCAAAAGAGATGAAGGGATGAGAGGGAGATTTGAAGAGTTGATGTTAGAGCATTCGATAGAAATTCAAGCTATGGAACTCGAAAAAGGAAATATTGAACACCCATCCACGATTCGAGAGGAAAATTCAAGCCAAAATGGGTGGGGCCCTACATTTTGATTAGAAGGGCAGTACGTATCATGGACTTGGACAAGAGTGAATTCAGCGGCATGACCAACTAAAGAAGTACTACCCTTGAGAGAGCTCGCTAGGTCAAAAACCGCAAGGGCGGGCGGCCTAAGCAAAAATTAGAGCATGAAAAACCCGCTAGGTTGAAAACCTTCAAAGGTGACCTAGGCAAAATTTAGGGTTTAAAAATTTAAAAAAGCTCGCTAGACCGAAAACCCGAAAGGGAGGCACTAGGCAAAAGGAAGACCATAAAAGGAGAGTGTTAATACCCGAGTGAACCTTAACCTCAAACTATGTTATGGCCTGACTCCCTTGCTTGGGATACGTAGGCAACCTTGATCCGAGGTTCGGCCCATTCAATTGGTTGGTTCCGTTGGGTTCATTTTCATCAATTTCTTGACATGTTTGATCAAGGGGTCAATTGTACGATACATGGAATTTTGTGGATTGGTGTAGCGAGAAGTACTGCTGGGGTCCATCATTTTCCAGCCGTGCAAATGGTTTTCTAATTTATGGTGTGCATGGGTTTATCATGTGATTGGTTCACCACATACCAAAGATGGGCCTTTTCCGAAAAATTACCCCATTCAGCACGTGGACCGCAGCTGTCCACCAGTAGAAAATTAAAAGGTTTTGATGCGGTTGTTGGGAACAGATTTAGAAGGAATATACACTGACACTACAGATAGGGGTTTCGGTTCTAATATTGCTACTGACTTCCTCGCGTATCAGTTCTCTCCCATTATGTGTCGTTGGTGGCACGGTGTAGGAGGTAATACCACTTCGGCTCCTGGCGCATATGTGAGTCTATAGCAGTATGGTAGCTGAGCTTCGTCTCGTGTTGGGGTTTAACTCAGAGTTATTGGATCTATTTTCTCCTGCTTGGTAATGGTTATGCATTTGGAATTTGGTTGTGGCTGATTTATTCGGCGTCTGGTGGAGATTGACTTCGGTCCGAGGGCGTGGTTACTTAGGTTGATGGGCCAAGTTTCTGCGGGCTAGAGTTCTTCGAGGGGGACAGAGTTTTCTCTAGGGCTGGCCCTAGTCATGGTTCTGCCTTAGCACGGTTTGGAGGTCTCATCCATCTCTGACCCCGAGTTCCATTTGCGTTGTACTGTTTCTTTTTTTTTTTTGGGTAAAAAAGCTTGAAATAGAAAAAAGGCTAACCGGATATACAGCCTACAAGGGGCATACCCCAGGAGGACAAAGAAACAAAAGAAACAAAAGTGAACCGGAAGACCGGAATGGAAAGAAATGGGGAGGCCAAACTTGGCAACCTAAAAGTAAGGGATATTTCGCAACAAGATATAATAAAATATAATAAAAGTGTTTCTAAGCCATCTAGGGAGATGGAAGAGAAACACTCAAAATGAATCTAAATGATTGACATTGAGGCTTGACATTGAAGCTTGAGCATAGCAATAGGTAACACATCCCATTGGGGAGGACATGATACTTGATGCTTGAACATGAGACTTGGAATTGCAAATATGACTTGGGGCTGCTTGAACATAAAACTTGATGCTTGAAGCTTGAAATTTGAACATGAGACTTGAAGCTTGACCATGAAGATTGGAATAGGACCTTGTATAGGATGAACAAAAGGTCCTATGTTTCACTGGGACAACCCCCCAGCGATAGGTCCATGAAAATGGGTACAACAGCACCATATTGGGAGGAAGCATCCTCCCAGAAAGGGATCATACAGTGCCAGGGACAACCCCCCATGGCTAGGCCTAATCTCAGACAACAACATCCAGATTTAGGAAAAAAATTTAAGCAGCATTTCTGCTGAACATGCAGTGATAACAATACATCAAATGAAGGGATGAGCACAACAAGTACAGTGGGCACAACGAGTACAGTGTACACTGCAGAAGCAACACTGCCCAGAATACTGTGCAGCAGCAGGGTAATGGCAGAAGACTCAGGGCATAGAGTATCTCAAGGTAGTGAAAATCTGTGGCACAATGGCATCACCACTGGACACCATGATCCGGCACCCAAATGGGGTTCTAACGCAGCAGTATACAAAACATAGAGAGTTTAAAGCAACCCTAGATACATCAACAATCAAGAGTAACAACAGCGGGTTGCAACAGCCCTTGCAACCCAAGTATAACAAGAGTAACAACAGGATACTATAGGCAGTACATGTTGTTGGCCAGAGCTGAGGAGAGCTTTGCTAAGCAAAAATCTAGAATCCAATGGCTCAAACTTGGAGACCAATGCACTTCCTACTTCTTCAAGTCCATATCCCATAATAGAAATAGAGGTAAAATCACTAGTCTTATCACTGGGGATAACTACCTCACTCATGACTCTGGAGTGATCAAATCTACCTTTGTTGAGTACTACTATACTCAATTGCTCGGTACCCCCCACTCCACACAGTACAATGGTGGTCCTAGGGTCAATCAACTTGTTAGAACCAAACTTTCTGATGTCCAAAGAGATTCTATGATTTCTGAGATCTCTAATTTAGAGATCAAGGAAACCTTCATGTCTCTCAATCCTAACAAAGCCCCGGGTCCTGATGGATACAATGCTGGGTTTTTTCAAAAAGCTTAGGCTGTTGTTGGGCAGGAGGTGACCTCAGCTGTCAGGAACTTCTTCAGATTTGGTAGACTCTTACCAAGGCCAATTCCACCAGTGTTGCACTTGTCCCTAAAATCCCTAATCCCACCAAAGTTGGGGATTTTAGGCCAATCTCATGTTGTAATACCATATACAAGTGCATTGCCAAAATCATATCCAAAAGAATTCAAGCTGTCCTACCTCATCTCATTGACCCTGTGCAATCTGGGTTTGTACAAGGTCGTAGGATAGCTGATAATATTTTCCTCACTCAGGAAATCATGAGGAACTACCACAAGCATTCACCAACTCCCAGATGTGCTTTAAAGGTTGACATCATGAAAGCTTATGATAATGTCAGATGGGAGTTCCTGTGGGGTATCCTTGTTTCCATGAATTTTCATCCTAAAATGATCCAATGGATCAAAACATGTGTTTCCACTGCTAATTACTCTCTAAGCATAAATGGTGAGCCCACTGGTTCCATTCAGGGCAAAAAAGGTCTGAGATAAGGTGACCCCTTGTCTTCATACCTTTTTGTTATTGTAATGGAAGTCCTCACCCAATTGCTGAAAGAAAAATATCTTAATCCCAACTTTCACTTTCATTGGAGGTGTGAAAAGACTAAGATCATCAATCTCTGCTTTGCTTCTGCAAAGGGGATTTGAGCTCTATTCAGTGCATCCAGGAGGCTCTTGCTGAGTTTGAAGCACTTTCTGGGCTATCTCCTAGCCTGGTAAAAGTAGCATTTTCTTCTCTGGAGTCCCCTCCACAATCAAAACTGCTATCCTTGGAACTCTGAGGTTTCAGGAGGGTTCCCTTATGGTTAGATATCTTGGTGTTCCCCTCATTTCTACTAAGCTTAAGTACACAGATTGTAAAGCCCTTATTGATAAAATTACAAATCGTACCAAATCTTGGGCCAACAGGTATCTGTCTTATGCTGGGAGGGTTCAATTGATCAAATCTATCTTGTTTTCCATGCAAACTTACTGGTCTTCTATATTCATCCTCCCCAAGAAAGTCGTTAAGGAAGTGGAATCTATTCTTAGATCTTTCTTCTGGACTGGGGCTGACCTTAGAAGCACTGGGGCTAAAATCTCATGGGAACACTTATGCACTCCTAAGAAAGAGGGGGGTTTGGGCTTCAAATCTCTCCAAAGTTGGAATAAGGCTGCTATGGCCAAACATATTTGGTATCTTATCTCAGGAGGTGAGCAATCCATGTGATGCCCATGGGTGAAATCCTACTTACTCAAAGGTAGGAGTTTCTGGCAAATCAAAATTCCTAGCAGTCCTTCATGGACTTGGAAGAAGTTACTTCAACTTCGCCCCCTTATACAATCATACATCCAGTACCAAATTGGAGATGGTTCCAACACTTCCCTTTGGTATGACAATTGGCACCCCCATGGCCCTTTGATTGTTAAATATGGCACTCGTATCATGTATGACTCTGGTATCCCTGAGGGAGCCCAGGTGTCTGCTATTTTATATAATAACAACCAATGGAAATTCCCTATCACCCAAACTTGGGAGCTCAATGAGATCAGGGAGGCCCTTCCTCCCTTGCATGATTCTACTGATATTTGTAAGTGGACCCTCAATCATGATGGGGTGTTCACTATCTCATCTCTGTGGGACCAGTTCAGAGCACATTTTCCCATTGTTGAATGGCATCACATTGTGGTTCTCATCCCATATCCCTAAATGCAGTCTAATAAGTTGGATTGCTATTCAAAACAGGCTGTCCACTGGAGATAGGTTAGTCCAGTTTGGGGTCATTGATTCCCCATGTTGTAGCTTCTGCCCTGGTGATGAGAACCATGACCATCTCTTCTTTAATTGTCCATTCACTAAACAAGTGTGGGAAATAGTGTCCCTTAAGTCTCATTTTAGATGGCAAGCACAATCACTTGCTAGCTGGATCTCCCACCTTTGCACCTTTAAAGGGAAAGGTCTGAGAAGCATCCTTGCCAAACTTTCCTTCACTGTGACTCTCTATCATGTATGGATTGAGAGAAACATTAGGAAATTCTAGAAAGTGCAGCACCCTGTACATTATGTTGTGGCCAGAATTTGTGGTGACATTAGAAATAGACTGCTGTCCTTATCCAGAATCCCAGCTGGCTCATTGGACCTTCTTGAATCATGGAGCATTCCTACTAGTTCACATTAACTGGTGAAGACTGGTGAAGTGTGGCATTTAATAGTCAAAGCATGTTTTCTTAATCATTTCATCTCAACCATTTGCTAATATCTGGCTCAGATTGACAGGTTCAGTTGTAAGTATCACCAATAGCTGTGTTCTGCTAATCACTTACCACCCAATTGGGGATTTGTGGATGCAGGTCTTAAGCCAAGAGCTACAGGAAGTTTTTAATACTAACATCCCATTTGGGAATTTGAGTGCAGGTATTTACATACTTTGTGTACTCCATTGATGGATCTCATGAGTAAGGGTGTGATCAACTTAAATTGTGTGTGCCAGTGAGATGAGTACTCTGACTTTCCTTTCGAGTGGAGAGTATTTGTAGTTGGAGATTATCCTGTGAGTTGTTGAGGGAGTCTGGAACCTTAGAAGAGGGATGTAGAAGATGTGAGTGTCCAAGGGAGATGAAGTGAGAGCCACATAGTTAGGTTTTTCTTATGTTTCAGTCGTGCACATTTTCCATCATATTGGTGTACAAGTACTGCTGCTGCTGAAGTTACTGCTGTTGCTGTTCCTGTACTGCTGCTGCCCGATGGTGTTCTCAATGCTGCATCCTGCTGGTTGCTGGCGGCAGATTAGTTGCTGCTGCGGGTACATTTTATACTTACTTGCTGCACTTGAACCTTCATGTTAAACTATAGCAAGGGCTGTTGCTATAGTTACTTGCTTGCTTACTTGCACTTGGATTATGCTCTTTAAGTGGGTTGCAAGGGCTGTTGCAACCTACATATTTACTTGCTTGCACCTGAACCTTCATGTTAGACTATAGCAAGGGGTGTTGCTATAGATACTTGTTTATCTGTGTTACTTACCTTCATGTTAGACTATGCTCAGAGTTGTTTGGCATCATCTGGACTGTTGTGTGTCTGATCAGCATCCACGATGTTGAGTTTTCTGGCCTAGCCTTGGGAGGCTGTCCCATGGCATGTATTAGTCCCTTCTGGGAGGGGGCCTTTCCTCCCTACTCTAGCCTATTACACCAACTGTTAGGCTACAACCTTCACCATCATGCAGTCTGTTCAAGCCTGTGATTCAACCTGTTTGTGTTACTCATTATTGCTGCTGCTGCATCATTGTCTGCTGATCTCATGGTGTCAAATCTTCATCTATGCTGCACTCATAGTGCTATTGTACATCCTGATTTTGGAAGTTTCATCTACACATGACAAGATTCATGGACTCTTTTGCTATCATCTACATGTCAAGCTTCAGATGCTGAATCTCAAATTTAATCATTTTGTTGTATGTTTCTTAATCATCTTTTTAGAAGGTTAGTAAACATTCAATTTACTTACTCTTAGATACTTGTAGCCAGTTGGTGTAGGTCTCCTATCTTTATATTGTTCTCTACTTTTCCTTTCTTTTATTTTATTTTGTCCTCCTGGGGTATGCCCCTTGTAGGCTGTAAATCCGGTTAGCCCCTTTTTATTTCAAGCTTATTTACCCAAAAAAAAAAAACCCGAATAATAACAAGAGTAACAACAGGATACAATAGTAGCAACGGATTGCAACAGCCCTTGCAATCCGAATAAAATCCAAAATGAAACTTACACTGAAAAAGAGCCCTTGCAATCCGAATAAAATCCAAAATTCAGGCATCATTTCGTTGGAATATGGCACTCCACATGAGTAGTGACTTTGCCAGTACAAAGCAACCTAGGACGTAGCACGCCTCACATATTCAAAACAAAACCGGCAGCAGCAAAACAGGTCCAGCAGTGGCAAAAGATTGCTCACTGCAGCAGCAAAACAGATCCTGCAGTGGCAAAACAGAACCAACAGCAAAGGGTGCACATGTGCAGTAATAGTAGCAGTAACCGTGAGCATGCATGGAAAATTGTACCTAATCAGTGAGCAAGCAAGCTACACTATGTGAACAAACCACACAATGGTTGTTGGCAGTCAACGAAAGACAACAATGAGATGGGTATGCAAACAACAATGAGATGCATAGACAGTTTATTGATAGCAAGTTCAATGCTTGGGGCAATAGTATAGAGATATTAATCATTGTAATGTAGCAAAAGCATGCATTTCCACTTGAGGGGGTGCTTGTTCTTCCGGTTGAGTTATCAGAGGAAGACATCGTGCAAGATGGGTCACGCTTGGTCCGGTTCCATGGCAGATTGTGGTTCCACGAGCAACAAAAATATCCACACGTTCTTCCCTTGTTTTCTGGTTTGAATGAGCCCGGCTGAGGTGAGAATGGCTCACGTCCTGCTGCGTCTGGTCTGTCCGGAGGGGATGGGCGTGTGTGGCTCTTGCATCTAGGCTTGTGTAGCACCGGGAACAGGGTAGTATCTCGAGCAACATGGTCAAGTTGGTAGTGTACGTCATTTTTTCAGAATCTGGGAATCAACTGAAGAAGAAGGAGAGAGTGCCATACACGCCCTGCTGCGTGTGGGCAATGCAATTACCGAGAGGGGTATGGTCAAATCTCGGGAACACATGGATACAGCTGTAAGCCACTTTTGTTTTGTTGCTATCATCAATGTGTTGATATTTTTTGCTTGGTGGGGCCATGTCTGCCCGATGTGTTGATGTCAAAGCAAGGACCTCTGTCCTTTTTAAGCTAATACAAGCACATGACTCCTTTTTAAATGGAGCCCATAGTCTGGTGACTATGATGGGATCTTTCACGGATCACCACAATTCAAATCCAAAATTGAGCTTGGGCCCACAACCCCAAAATGAGCCAGTTCTTTGGACTTTATTAGTTATGCTAATGGGTTGAAGTAATTCGCTAATGGTCATTAAACGAGCCACACTTGGAAAGTTGGGTCCCATTCTGGAGAATCTAACGAGATGTACAAGCATTAAAAGGAGCATGATACTGGTGGGTACACGCAAAATCTGGTGGTACATTAATCAAAGCAAAATCGTAGGATGTCAATCATTTTGTTCCTATACTGGCGGGCTGTGCCAGAACCACAAGTTTTCCCCACCCCGGCGGGTTGTGCCGGGGAACACGCAATTTTTCTTTCTTTTTATTTTCATTTTGTCCTCCCTGGGGTATGCCCCTTGTAGGCTGTACATTCGCTTAACCCCTTTTAATTTCAAGCTGGATTACCCAAAAAAAAAAAATTCAATTAGAATTGACTGGAATGTTCCATGAGGTCAGCAATGGCAATGGTTCATGTGGGATTTTGTGCAATGACATCAACCTGTACCTAATCTCAGTGCAAATCTTAATCACATAGAGGAGATATTGAGGTGAACTCCCTAAAACTTCCTGAGATTTCTTTCTCTCCAAATGTGATAGAGAGAAACAGTAAAGGTCACCTTAGCAAGGGTACTTCTAAGGCCTTTACCTCTACTTGCAGAAACAAGGGTGACCAGGCTGGAAAGGTTTTGTGATTGCCATGTGAGTTGAGATTTTTGACATACATCAGCCCACACCTGTCTGGTGAATGGGCAATTGAAAAAGAGATGATCGTGGGATTCCTCATCAGGGCAGAAACTACAGCAGGACGTGTTTTTGATGCCAAAAAACACAAGCCTATCCTCAGTGGATAGCCTATTCTAAATGGCAATCCAAGTTATGAGGCTGCATCTAGGGATGTGTGAAGGGAACCACATAATGTGATTCCAGTCAACAATGGGAAATTTAAGCCTTAAATGTTCCCACAATGAGGATATGGAAAATAAACCATCTTGAGTGAGAGTCCACCTACAGGAATCAACAGTGAAGGGCATAGAATGATTGCGATCAGGGAGATGAGCCCTAATTTCATTCAACTCCCAAGTCTGAGTAATGGGAAAAGACCACTGGTTGGCACTATTCAAAATATCAGAGACAATGGCATCATCTGGCAGCCCTGAATCATAGACCACACGTCTGCCAAATCGCTCCACAAGAGGGCCAAAGTGGTGTCAATTGTCGTACCACAATGAAACCTTGGAACCATCTCCAATTTGGTATATTATGAGTGGCTGGATGAGAGGGCGCAATTGGAGTAATTTCCTCCTCCAAGTCCAAGAGGGGCTAGAGGGAATTTTAACCTTCCAAAAGCTTCTCCCTTTGAGTAAATAAGATTTCACCCATTGACACCACATCGATTGTTCCCCCCCAGATACAAGGAACCAAATATGTTTGGCCATGGCTGCTTGGTTCCAAACTTGGAGAGATGTAAAACCAAGACCACCCTCTTTCCTTGGGGAACAAAGGTGATCCCAGGACACTTTGGCACTTGTGTGTTTAAGCTCTGATCCAGTCCAGAAGAATGATCTAAGAATACCTTCGATTTCTTTTATCACTCTCTTGGGAAGAATAAGTGACTTGCAATCCATATACTTAAGCTTAGTAGAAATGAGGGGAACTCCCAAATATCTCACAGGGAGTGAACCCTCCTGAAAGTGCAAGGCATTAAGAATGATTTGTTTGACAGTGGAGGGAACCCCAGAGAAGAAAATGCTGCTCTTACACAGGGGGCACCTTTTGGATTTATTCCACTATCATATTTTATTGTTCTATTTTCTCCTGCTTGGTGGTGGTTGTGCGATCGGAGTTTGAAGGTGGATATAATGAACGCCTATGACAATGTTAGGTGGGATTTTCTGTGGGATGTACTCCACTCAATGAATTTCCATCCTATTATGATCATTTGGATCAAGGCTTGTGTATCCACTGCTAGCTATACTCTGAGTATTAATGGAGAATCTGTGGGCAATATAAAGGGCCAAAAAGGTTTGAGACAGGGGGACCCCTTATCCTCTTACCTATTTGTCATTGTTATGGAAATACTCACTCAACTACTCAGGGAACAATCTCTCACCTCCAATTTTCATTTTCATTGGAGATGTGATAAGACCAAAATTATCAATCTTTGTTTTGCAGATGATCTAATGATCTTCTGCAAGGGTGAGTTGAGTTCCATCCAATGCATCCAAGGTGTTCTTACTGAATTTGCATCTCTTTATGGCTTATCTCCTAGCCCTAGGAAGAGTAATGCCTTCTTCTCTGGAGTTCCAATCTCAATAAAAAATCCAATTCCCCATACCCTTGGTTTCAATGAAGGGACACTTCCAGTTAAGTACTTGGGTGTCCCTCTCATCTCTACCAAGCTTAAATACACTGATTGTCATGTTCTCATTGATAGAATCACAAGTCGTACCAAGTCTTGGGCCAACAAGTATCTTTCTTATGCTGGTAGAGTTCAGCTTGTTAAGTCTGTTCTATTTTCCATGCAAACATACTGGTCCTCTATCTTTATTCTGCCAAAGAAGGTACTTAAGGAGGTGGAATCAATCCTCAGAGCCTTTTTTTGGACAGGCCCTAATCTTAAGCACACTGGGGCTAAAGTATCATGGGAACACCTGTGTTCTCCCAGGAAGGAAGGGGGTCTTGGCTTTAAATCCCTCCAAGTTTGGAATAAGGCTGCCATGGCTAAACATATATGGTATCTTATTTCTGGGGGTGAGCAATCAATGTGGTGTCAATGGGTAAAGTCATATTTACTCAAAGGGAAGAGTTTTTGGAAAGTCAAAACTCCAAGTAGCCCCTCATGGACTTGGAGAAAACTTCTCCAGCTGCGTCCTATCATTCACCCATTCATACAATATCAAATTGGGGATGGTGGAACCACTTTTCTATGGCATGACAATTGGCATCCCTTAGGACCTTTGATGGAGAGATTTGGTAATCGTATCATCTATGATTTTGGCTTACCTGATGATGCCAAAGTTTCTACCATTTTGACCAGCTCCAGCCAATGGAACTTCCCCATCGCTCAAACATGGGAATTAAATGAAATTAGGGCTGCACTTCCAGCTAGATCCACACAACCCCTATGCAGGACGCCTATAGATGGACCCTCAGTAATAATGGTTTGTTTACTGTATCCTCTCTTTGGGAGCAACTCAGAACTCACTTCCCTAATGTTGGATGGAGTCAAATCATATGGTTTCCCTCCCATATCCCTAAGTGCAGCTTGATAAGCTGGCTTGCCATTCAGAATAGACTGTCTACAGAGGATAGATTGGTCCTTTTTGGTATCAAGGACACCTCTTGCTGTAGCTTCTGTTCTAAGGAAGAGGATCATAATCACCTCTTCTTCAACTGTCCCTTTACCCAAAGGCCTCGTTTGATTCGCGGACTAAAACAGGTGGGATTAATAGTCCTGGGATTGATAGTCCTGGACTATTTGTCCTAGGATTAATTTAGTACTGAATCTCACCCAATCCCCTGTTTGATTCATGCAGGATTAACATTGGGATATCCCATCTTTTGCTCAATCCCATGTTTGGTTCCGTAAACTACATTCAAGATTAATTTCAAGACTCTCTCTCCCTCCCTCTCTCTCTCTCTCTCTCTCTCTCTCTCTCTCTCTCTCTCTCTCTCTCTCTCTCTCTCTCTCTCTCTCTCTCTCTCTCTCTCTCCCCAACAGATTAATTGAAAACATTGTTATTCTCTCTCTCTCTCTCTCTCTCTCTCTCTCTCTCTCTCTCTCTCTCTCTCTCTCTCCCCAACAGATTAATTGAAAACATTGTTATGTGCTTGTAATGACATACTGGCACTCGTGTATTTAAATTTCAAGATAATTGCACCTTTTTTTTCCCCTTAAATTTCTCATTTGATTGCTTTCCATTGGAGAACTTATAAAATGAACTTGGGTTGAATATTGGAACCACGCTGCAATGGAATTTTAGAGATTGGTTTATCAAAAATGGGACCGGCCAGTCATTTCCCGCTAGAGGATTGTTTCCCTTGGTTCAACCCATCGCTTATGGACCAAGAAAATGGTTGAGGAACTAATGAATGAATTTAAATGGGGTATTTGATAGGGTACCTAACTTGAACACATTTGGTCCAAGTAAATCTGGGGCTATTGGTTCTTATCCAGTTTGATGAGTCCATCTCAAGTCCAAAAATAATCTCATTCTTGGTAGTAGACGTGTCATGACCCAAGTCACATAATGCGTGCGCGGAATTTGGACCGCAAGCACACGAGCATAAAAGAGTCTCTTAAAAACCTCTCAAACAATATGCCAAAGTTCAAGTGACCCAACTCTCCCAACCACGCCACATTGGAGATGCTGAAATTTCATGGCTCGTTGGAAAATTCAGTGCTAAATCATATGGCAACACAACTAGAAATTGGAGATGCTGAATTTCAAAATTTAAAACAAGAAGCAAGCAAACCAATAACCAGTTCATGTGCTAAGGAAATGCAAGAGAATAACTTGTCATAACCTGTTCCAGTAACCTGTCACATTTTCAGACATAGCAGCATTTAAAAATATAATTTCAGCACCTAGCAGTGCTATTTCTGAAACCAAAAAGATTTTTGGGCAACCTGCTAACAATTTGACAACCCAAAACCCATTTTGGCATTCCAAGAACCATTTTTCTGCTCCTAAACAGCAGTTACAGCAACATTCTCATGCTTAAACAACATTTTCAGCAACTAGGAAAGTCATTTTGATTAAAAAAAAGTGAGAGGATAATTTTTTTTTTATTTTACTTTTTCTTAACAGTTTAGGTGGATTTATAGATACAAGTCATTTTTTGCCGAAACACTGATATAAAATCAACAGAAACAACATAAAGGTCATGGGCTTTGAAGACTAATGTTAACCTGTCTTAGTTT
The DNA here is from genome assembly GCA_963854785.1 of Vaccinium vitis-idaea. Lineage (NCBI taxonomy): Eukaryota > Viridiplantae > Streptophyta > Magnoliopsida > Ericales > Ericaceae > Vaccinium > Vaccinium vitis-idaea. The sequence continues at coordinate 21,746,467 of OY978218.1, read as the reverse complement.
AGATTACGTTTTCAATTGACACTGGCATAAGCAAGGGTAATTATAAACACAGAGCGAAAATGAGGAAAACTGATCTTTATCGATCAACACATGTTCTTAACAAGGAAGACAATACAAACTAATGCAGGTGACAAAAGTAGATGCTAAGCAGATTTATGGCATATTGCCAAAATCAAACAAAAGTCCTCGTGCATATTGGAAGAAAGAATTGATAGTTATACGCTTTTATCTGGTGGATTATCAGTATGGTAGATCAAGTACAACTACTATAACTCTGAAATAGATGGATTTAGAATGTTTGATGACTTTCAGCCATTGTAGATATCAAACGAAAACACAAAAAACACAAAAATTTCACATAAACAAACACAAAAACATTCTAAACCCACCATCAAAGGTAGTAATTTCACATAAACAAACACAAAAAACACAAAAATTTCGTACTTGCTCACTGCTGAAAAACCAATCAGTAGCACTCTTCTTCTAATCAAGCTGTCTCCTTCATACAATCGGAGAAAACACGAGAGAGAGAGAGAGAGAGAGAGAGAGAGACGAGTACCTGCAAGCTTTGTCGTTGATATCGGCAGATCTGGGTGAAGTTTAGAGAGAGAGGGAGAGGCGGCAGGAATGAGAGAAAGAGACGATTGTTTAGGTTAGAAGATGTCAATGGCAGTTTTGTAATATTTAGCCTTCCCATACACGTGTTTTTTGTGCCGGACAAATTAGTCCCCCCCCCCCCCCCCCCCCCCCCCAGGTATTACACAATACCCCCCGTAGTAGACTAAAATTATCCCGGGATTGTTAATCCATGCCATTTTTCGGGAACCAAACAAGGGACAACCCGGGATTGGGCAAAAATAGTCCCATCCCACCCTCCTAATACCCGAATCAAACGAGGCCAAAAGGTTTGGGATGAGGTCTCATATAAGTCTCACTTCACTTGGCAACCCCAATCCCTCCAAAGTCTGGTCTCCCATCTATCCAATCATAAAGGGAGAGGTCTTAGGAGCACAATTATCAAATTATCCTTCACGATTACACTGTATCACATTTGGATTGAAAGGAACACTAGGAAATTTCAAAACCTTCAGCACACAATTCCATCAATAGTGAGCAAGGTGTGCAATGATATTAGATGCAGGTTAATGTCATTGAACAAAATTCCAGAGGGCCCTTTATACTTGTGCGAAGCATGGAACATTTAGCAAGGCTGTGATTTGGTGGCAAATAATTAAAGAGGAGTACCATTTCTGTTTTGTTACTACCAATTCTACCCTCATTTTACTAACTGATTTTCAGTGACAGGTCAAGTGGGATCTGCTATATACAGTGGTCCTGTTTTTCAATGCTCATGGCCCATTTGGGAAGTTTATGGTTGCAGGTTCATTCCAAAAAAGGCTCACCCCCTTGCAGATTCATTACATGCAGATCCATCCCTTTGGAGGGTCTCCTAACCCTGGTGGAGTGTGATGGTTGCCAGCAGTTCCAGCAGCTGCACAGGAGCAATTTAATACTTCTAAGTATATGGTAAGGTAGGTTATCCTCTCTTAAACTCCCTTGTGAGGCTTTTATGTTTGGAGCCTTGTGAACCTTATTGGCTGCCTCATTCCATTGAGTTGTGTGTCCTACCACAAGTGTGTTTACCTTGGAGAGAGAGTGCTTGTGCTTCAGACTTTTTTTTTTGGGTAATTTAGCTTGAAATTAAAAGGGGTTAAGCGAATGTACAGCCTACAAAGGGCATACCCCAGGGAGGACAAAAAGCAAATAAAGAAAAGAAAGAAAAAAGTGCGTACTCCCCGGCACAACCCGCCGGGGTGGGAAAATGCTGGTCCTAACACAACCCGTCAGGATAGAAATAAAATGGGCAAAAATATTAATGGGCACAATGGCCAATTGTTGATTTTCGGCACAAAAGCTGCCAATTTCGGACAGTGTTAAAGGCATACAGCCTTTTGTAGCTTACTCCATGCGTGAAATCAAGGGGCCCACAAACGGCTAATGTTGGCCGAAACTTGCTATTATACAGCTGCACGTGAAAGTACAATTGGACCCCATCTATTTTGCGTGTAACACTTTAGGTTTTCAAGAAGCTCAAGAAATTGTAGTAACACTTTGGGTTTTCAACTGGACCCCACATCACGTGTTGTCTCTGCCAAATTTGATCGACAATGGGTAATTTAGCTTGATATGTTTATATCGGGCACAAGGCCACCCCAATGGGCCCACCAAGTCCTTGTGTCGAAAAATGGGTTAATAGCTGTCTCTGACTTGAAACAAAAGGTTGATTTGGATGTTACAGCCAAAAGGCTATTGTACCAGATGATTGCATTGCCCACTTGCAAGGGAGAGAGTGGATCTCACTCTCTCCTTCAACAGTCGATTCCCATGAAAAACCCAGGAAAGCAATTTCATAGAGCAACATACGGACCAACTCTGGTGAATCCAAGACAAGATCTTACACAGACGCAATGAAGAAGATGGGTGCTAACTTCACCGAGCTCTCCACAGTAGTAGCCTGGGACCAAATGTGGTATTACCCCACCGCTGTGACATTGATGACACCTAACGGAAGGAACCTAGCCGCAGTAGAAAAGCCAGAATGAAGGATGGACCTCAAGATCTTAGACGCCTCTGTATGTGAATCTTTTCTTGGGGGCCGGAAGTTGTGGTTGTAGATAACGGGACTGGGTATAACCCAGAACCCCAGAGCTTGCTGTGTTGTATACCTTTGAGATGATACCCCCATCCGGTGAGAGGGGTTTAATGTAGGGACCTGGGTCTTGTGGTTGAAACCAACGGAAACCCATGCGCCCCTTTTTTGAGGACGAACTCCAACCGAAACTGGTACTTGGTGAAGATGAACCCCAGTGGGCCTTAGATCCCCTTTCACCCCACGGCTTGCTGGTGAATGAGGAGAGGAACTGGTTTGTTGATGTAGAGAACCATAGAAAATTTGGATAAAACCTTCAAGACTGAAAGTTTAATCAGATCTCCCATTTGGACTCAATTGATGTTGAACACCATCAATAGATGGGTTTTGTAATGTAGGGAAGCCGGGCTACATCTGATGAAGATGACCCACTGAATGAACTAAGAACCAAACAAACCGAACAGATTGTTTGGTAAATTAAGTGAAAAATTATGATGATGGGAGGGAGAGGAGTGCATTCTCTCTCTATTTCTAGAGAGAGAAACTCTCAACCCTCCCCTTAGCCATGAGCTACCCTAGCGTAGCAAAGTTAGTTGATACTAACATGGCCTGTTTACTTGTGCTTCAGACTTTTCTTAATGAGTGGAGGTAATATGCAGTGGGGGTATCTTGTGAGGGTGAGGTGAGGGAGTTCGGACCCTTTAGTGAGAGATCAGAAGTGGTGAGGTTCCAAGGGTGGTGAAGGGTGAGACACTAAACTTAGGAATATGACTTTCTTATGCTAGGCATATGTTTGAATGGTTGCCATATTCCCATATTTCCATCTTGGTGTTGCTTAGATGCTGTTACTTAGCTGCTGTCCTCTATATCGGCTGCTGCTGCAGTTTCCTGTGGGCAGTGAGCCTTAGATTTGTGGTCTCTGAACATTTTAATTGAGGTTTATTTTGTTTAAAAGTCTGTATTTAAGGGCTGCCAATTTTGGGCAGACTTTTGATATTCTGGATCGCCAAAAAACAGCCGTTATGCTGCCCAATTTTCTCCAAATTTTGACCTATCCTTGGGGGGTTGTCCCTTGGAGCTTTTGATAAAGTTCATTGTCGATTATGTAGAAGTTTTTGAATGATGCAGACTCAGTTTTGCATCAGTTGCTGCAGCAGCAATTATAAGTCCATTTGGTGGCCCCATCAAGTTCCAAGTGTTCCATCAAGGTCCAAGGTTCCATCAGTACATGGGTTGTAGCATGTATTATGAAAGTCTCAAGCTGGGAATCAATTCCCTACGTCATACAAGTGTGTTGATCATGCAAGTTGTTCTGATGTGTTTTGACCACAAGTTAACTTACTTCCTTTTCTAGTACTCAATGGGGGGTTGTCCCATTTTTGAACCTTCATTAGTGCTCTTTTTCAATACCTCTTCCTAGATTTGTGTTTTCTCCCTCATCTAGGGAGAAACACTATGCTCTTCATGCCCATGTAGCCAGTTGGCCTTCCCCACTTTCTTAGGCTAGTCTGCCTTAGAAGTTTTCTTGTTTTGTTTTGTTTTGTTTTCTTTCTTTTGCTTTGTCCTCCCTGGGGTATGCCCCTTGTAGGCTGTATATCCGCTTAGCCTCTTTTATTTTCAAGCTTATTTACCCCCAAAAAAAAAAAAATTCACTACGTCGTCAGTAATTTTTCATCATTGGGGATACACCCGGACTCTTGCTTAGGATTCACGGATAATCAAATCAGGGTGTCTACAGTGGGCAATATTGTATCCAATGGGTAAAACTTCAAATGAATATTTGAGAAACGAGAATAGTGGATGTGTTAGGCATGTTATTTCCGTGAGAGGAAAACTCGGTAGTTAATGGTTTGAAGTCAATATCGCGCGAGTGCAAGGGTACGTCCGTGTGGGAAATCGTTAATTTGGGGTTCATAATAGAGTTGTGTACTTGACTTTAGCATTTAGGTGTAGGCAATTACTTTAAGTTATTTCCTAATTATTTTGTCATTCCATGAACATATATATATATATATAGAATTTCCATCCTATCAGGTCTCCCGGATCTGATAAAATCCGGACCAATCAATCACTGCCGTTGGATCTGATCCAACGGCTATGGAATAAAAGTGGGATTCGCGGGTCGTGCAACGGGTAAAATGCTACCGGGTTTCATTAAACGGGTCAACTACAAATATCACAGATCCAGACCATCCCCACTCATTTCACGTCAAACAGAGAGAGAGGCAATCGAGGTGAACTCCCAACAAAGCCCTAGCTCGACGAGGAAGAAGACCAGATCTAGGTACGGATCGAACGAATCAACTCCAACTTTCAGAGAGAGATAGGTGGTTCGACGAGGAAGAAAACCCTAACTTTTTCAAGTCTCAGGTCTTAGCCGAGGAAGAAGAAGAACGCACGACGCACGCGTGTCCCTCTTTTGAGGTCTCTCTCTCTCTCTCTCTCTGTTTTCGTAATTTTTGAAATTTGAAATTTCAAAATTTCGAAAATTTGTTCAAAAACCAAAATCCTCTTATCTTTGTTTTTTGAAAGTTTGCAAACTCAGTTTTGAAATTTTTTGCAACTGTGTTTCTCTATTTCGAAAAAAAAACCCTAGATCTGTTGAAAAAATTAGGGTTTCAAAAAAACTCGAAACTAGGGTTTCATAATCACTACAGTATTGTTCGTCTCTGTGTGAGTGTGGTTCGATTTTATTTTTTTTTTGGGTAAATAAGCTTGAAATAGAAAAAGGCTAACCAGATATACAGCCTACAAGGGGCATACCCCAGGAGGACAAAAGAAAGAAAAGAAACAAAAGTGAACCGGAAGACCGGAATGGAAAGAAATGGGGAGGCCAAACTTGGCAACATGGGGGACCCTAAAAGTAAGGGATATATCGCAACAAGATGTAATAAAAATATAATAAAAGTGTTTCTAAGCCATCTAGGGAGATGGAGGAGAAACACTCAAAATGAATCCAAATGATTGACGTTGAGGCTTGACATTGAAGCTTGAGTATAGCAATAGGCTTGACTTGGAACTACAAATATGACTTGGGGCTGCTTGAACATAAGACTTGGTGCTTGAAGCTTGAACCTTGAACATGAGACTTGAAGCTTGAACATGAAAATTGGACTACGACCTTGGAAAGGATGAACATATGGTCCTATATGTTACACTGGGACAACCCCCCAGAGATAGGTCCATGGAAATGGGTACAACAGTACCACATTGGGAGGAAGCCCCCTCCCTGAAGGGGATCATACAGTGCCAGGGACATCCCCCCATGGCTAGGCCTAATCTCAGACAACAACACCCCGATTCTAGAAATTTTGCCAGCATCTTGTTTGAATAATGTCACTCCCATATGAACAGCTACACAGCAGATTATTTGAACAATCTAACGGCAGCAGCAGCAGCAACAGTACAATCTAACATTTGTTGTACATGAAACCACAATGAAAAGGGAGGACGCCCCCTCCCGAAGGGGATCAAACTTGCCAAGGACATCCCCTCAAGGCTAGGCAGTCAAATGTGAGCATTCGCTCATATAAATCTGGCATGGAGTAGCTTAGGGTAGTGAAAATCTGTGGCACAATGGCACCACCACTGGACACCATGATCCGGCACCCAAATGGGGTTCTAAAGCAGCGGTATGCAATACATAGAGTAACAATCAAGAGTAACAACAGCGGATTGCAACAGCCCTTGCAACCCGAATAATAACAAGAGTAACAATAGGATACAATAGTAGCAGCGGATTGCAACAGCCCTTGCAACCCGAATAATAACAAGAGTAAAAACAGGAATAGTAGCAGCGAATTGCAACAGCCCTTGCAATCCGAATAAAATCCAAAATGAAGTACAGCCACTTACACTGACCTCTGTGCTATGAAATCCTCTGTGCTATGACCTCTGCCGTAAGCTGTGTTGCAAACTACTACTGCAAACTGTTGGTAACTGCTGCTGGATTTTGCAACCTGCAAACACAACCTACCCAAGTGGGTTCTTATAGGTATACCACACCACTTGTCTGGATTATCTGGGACAACCTGCCACTGGACATCAATTAGTGCATGATGATAGTAAAATAGATGGAAATCAAATTAGTGCACCACTTTGATTAAATGCCTCTTAGCCTCACATTTACTACTCAGGTTCAGAATTAATTTGCCATGCTTCACACAAATATAATGGGCCCTCATGAATTTTATTAAGTGACAAGAGTCTGCTCCTAATATCAGAACATACCCTATTCACAACAAATGGAATTGTGTGTTGGGTATTCTGAAATTTCCTAAGGTTCCTTTCAATCCATATGTGATAGAGCATGACAGTGAAGGATAGTTTGATGATAGTACTCTTAAGCCCTCTCCCTCGATACACAGATAGGGTAGAAACCAAATGTTGGAAAGACTGGGACTACCATGTGAGATGTGATTTGAGAGAGACCTCATCCCAAACCTTTTGGGTAAAGGAACAGTTAAAAAAAAGATGATTTTGATCCTCTTCCCCAGAACAGAAACTGCAGCAGGATCTATCCTTAATGGCAAAAAGTACTAATCTGTCCTCCATGGACAGTTTGTTTTGGATGGCAAGCCAACTAATCAGGCTGCATTTGGGTATGTGAAAAGGAAACCAAACAAGGTGGCTCCACCCCACATTAGGAAAATGAGTTCTAAGATGCTCCCAGAGAGAGGAGACAGTAAATAAGCCATTATTGCTAAGGGTCCATCTACATGTATCCTCTATAGGGGAAGGGTGAGTGAGCACTGGAAGGGCAGCCTTGATTTCGTTTAGTTCCCACGTTTGGGTGATAGGCAATTTCCAATGATTGGTCCTGGTGAGAATGGTGGAAACTTTGGCATCCTCGGATAAACCAGAGTCATAGATGATGCGGTTACCATATCTTACGACCAATGGACCCAAGGGATGCCAATTGTCGTGCCACAAAAAAGTGGAAACTCCATCTCCAATTTGATAAAGGATGAAGGGTTGAATGAGAGGACGCAATTGAAGCAGTTTCCTCCAAGTCCAAGAAGGGCTACTAGGTATTTTGGTTTTCCAAAAGCTCTTACCCTTAAGTAAGTACGACTTCACCCATTTACACCACATCGATTGCTCACCTCCAGAAATGAGGTACCATATATGCTTAGCCATATGGCAGCCTTGTTCCACTCTTGGAGGGGTTTAAACCCAAGACCCCCTCCTTTCTAGGAGAGCACAAGTGTTCCCATGAAACCTTGGCACCAGAATGCTTAAGGTCAGGGCCAGTCCAGAAAAAGGCTCTTAGAATTGATTCTACTTCCTTAAGTATCTTTTTGGGCAAAATAAATATAGAGGACCAGTAGGTTTTTTTTTTTTTTTTTTTTTTTTTTTTTTTTTGATAACCGAGGAACAGCCCTACAATAGGCCACTAATTGGACCCACTGCACGACCCAAACCTCGGAGGGAGCTGGCGCAACCCACACCAGTCACGGCCCCCCGCTTAGCACAGGTACTCACCCTGTGGGGAATCGAACACCTGACCAAAGGGACTACCCCTAAAGTCAGGCACTCGCCCTAACCACTGGGGCAACCCCTGGGTGTGTAGGACCAGTAGGTTTGCATTGAAAACAACACAGACTTAATCAACTGGACTCTACCTGCATAAGAAAGATACTTGTTGGCCCACGACTTGGTACGACTTGTGATTTTATCTATGAGAATTTGGCAATCAGTATATCTCAGTTTGGTGGATATGAGAGGAACTCCCAAGTACTTTTTTTTGGGTAAAATAGCTTGAAATTAAAAGAGGTTAAGCGAATGTACATCCTACAAGGGGCCTACCCCAGGGAGGACAAAATAAAAATAAAGAAAAGAAAAGAAAAGAAAATTGCATGATCCCCAGCACAACCCGCCGGGGTGGGAAAATAAGAGGTACTGGCACATCCCGCCAGTATAGATGGAAATAAGTAAAATGTAATAATCGTAGCAGATATTTGCATAATGTCGTGCACAACCCGCAAGGCTAGGATAAAATCAAAAGCATACATAAATGAATACCATGTAGTGAGTCCTATAAAGGCCCCACTGTAAGGAAAGTGATTTGCCCGTGCTCGCGTCCTATTAGCCTACCTATCCAAGAGGGAAGAGAGGTGTCAAGGACATGAGCATGGGCAATGCAGAAGAACCATAACTGAGTAGTGATAGTGTCAAATGTCCCACCGAAGTAAGGAAAATGCGAAGTGAGATAATATACCGCTACACAAGAACTCCATCCCGGTTGAGCCAAGATGGAAGGAATCCTAGCTCCGTGAATAGTCGGAAGGAGGCAAGACAGCCCCAGAGAGAACTCCGGCTCGAAGTAAGTCTAGGCCAACACGTGCAAACACACCTCCAGACAGACCCGCCATCAGCCTCGCCACATCCAACTAAAACTGCTGAAGCAACAGACAGCCCCTGGACTAAGGAATCGCATGTACAACAGAACATATCAACTCATATGCTGAAGTAAAATAGTAGCCCATGGTGTATCAAACAATCAAGGATAGGGCTAGGGATAGGTGAGCTCCCCACCAAGCTGAAGATCATGATAGACAGAGCCAGCCCCAAGGAAAACCTCGGATCAAAGAAAACCTAGTCACCTCAATGTATAGCACGTCTAATGGTAATCTCTGGCATCGGGCTCTGTACATACACAATCAACCAAACGGTGCAGCTATCCAAACCATAAATCCCACACCCGATAAACGTAACAGTGCCCCCTGTAATGAAAGCAGTACATGCAAAAGGAACTTGGGGTCAGAGGTGGATGAGACCTCCGAACCGTGCTATGGTAGAACCATGACTATGGTCAGCCCTAGAGTAGACTCCGTGCCCTTCGGAGAACCCCAGCCCGCAGAAACTTGGCCCATCAACCTAAGTAACCACGCCTCCGGACCTAAGCCAAATTCCGCCAAACGCCGAAAACGGCCACAACCAAACTCCAATAGCACAACACCTACCAAGCAGGAGAAAATCCCACACCGATAAAAGTAACAGTGCCCCCTGTAATGAAAGTAGTACATGCAAAAGGAACTCGGGGTCAGAGGTGGATGAGACCTCCGAACCGTGCTATGGTAGAACCATGACTATGGTCAGCCCTAGAGTAGACTCCGTGCCCTTCGGAGAACCCCAGCCCGCAGAAACTTGGCCCATCAACCTAAGTAACCACGCCTCCGGACCTAAGCCAAATTCCACCAAACGCCGAAAACGGCCACAACCAAACTCCAATAGCACAACCACTACCAAGCAGAAGAAAATAGAACACGTAGACCTCCACAAAGATAACAGAACACGCACAAGGAACTCGGGGCCAAAGGTGGATGAAACCTCCGAACCATGCTATGGTAGATCAAAGTCTAGGATTAGCACCAAAGTAAACTTCGTCCCCTTCGAAGAACATCAGATCATAGAACTCAAGCCATCAATCTAAGTAACTACGCCAACGGACCCCAAGTCAATCACTACCAAACGCCGAAAATCAGCCATAACCAAATACCCAATGCGCGACCATACCCAAGCAGAAGGAAAATAGAACCATTAATTCGGCCCACAAAGTGAACCAATTGTGAGACTTTGGGCCAAAACCCATTGATGATTTAATAATGAATTAGTGCACTACATCTGTGACCCACCAATACGGCCCACTGTATTTTGACACGGTCCATTGTTTTTACTTTAATATTTCCTTCGATAGAGTGTGGTCCAGTCGAACATGGGGACCCACGACCTTTTATCACGTAACTTAGCCTCACACAAGCCATGAAAATGGGACCAAATAAAGCTGTGGCCCACAGCACCAATACACGCCAGACTTTGACCAGTACAGCTGTGGTCCAACCAATGTGTTTCTCAAAAAGCTGACCAAGTCTTACCCCAAGTTGAGAAAAGTGTACGCGTATAGTATTATACAAAAGCAAATAGGTTGCATGGGACCCACTAGCACCGAATCCCCAGCAACCCATGTGCTGCTCGAATACTTTTGAATTAAAGTGTTTGGGTAGTGGGAATAAGGGACCCACCATGTCATAAACATTCTGGCGAGGTTCGTAAGCCAGCCAACATTTTTAACAAAACCGCTGGTGTATTGCCCAGTCTCACCCGGAGCGTGAATCTCACATCATCTTCCCCAAATTGAATTTCAGAGATACCAACAGTACACGGGTAAAACAAGGTACTGAAGAAAAAATAATATGGAGCGGAGTAATCATGGAACACAAGAATCACACCTTCTTGAAAAAGCCCAGGTTCCACAATAGAGCCCCCATATCCCAGCTCTAGCACGATGGGGTTACGGTGGACACCAATAAAACATCAAAATGAGCCGAGGTACTGATTTGAGTAGCAAGGTGCACCCATTTTCTGATCAGATCTGGAATAAATAAGCATATTGAGTTGAACCCCTTACCAGCTCTTGACCCCCATTTCTGAAAAGCTTCCACGTGAAGTCCTTTGAATTACTCCAGCCTTTTGGGTCTGGATTTTGCAGATGGATAACAGTACGCATGAGTTGGGGGACTATACCCCCATGGAATTTTGATTTTCTGAAGAACCCAAAAAGCCGAGAGCTTCCTTGTCTTCATTGGTGTGGTAGGATTGAACTTGCAAATGGATCACAGATGACCCACGTTTGATTCGAGTGGAACAAATCCACACAAAAGAACTAAAAACCAAACAGAAAGTCTGATAGATTTTGTAAAAAATTGTGATAGGATAAAGGGGAGTGCATTCTCTCTCTAGATTCTAGAGAGAGAAGCTCTCAACCCTTGCCTCTTTTTTGTTGACGCTTCAAAACAACTCCCAAGTACTTGACTGGAAGAGTCCCTTCATTGAACCCAAGGGCTTGGAGAATTGAGCTTTTGATTGAGTTTGGAACTCCAGAAAAGAATGCATTGCTCTTACCAGGACTAGGAGTCAAACCAGAGAGAGAGGCAAACTCATTAAGAGCACCTTGAATGCATTGGTCGGAACTCAACTCACCTTTGCAGAAAATCATGAGATCATCAGCAAAGCAAAGATTGATGATCTTGGTTTTGTCACATCTCCAATGGAAATGAAAGTTGGGATCAAGTGCTTTCTCTCTGAGCAGTTGGGTTAGGATTTCCATAACAATGACAAAAAGGTAAGAGGACAAGGGATCACCTTGCCTCAGACCTTTTTGGCCCTTGATCTTGCCGATAGATTCACCATTGATACTTAAGGAGTAATTAGCAGTGGATACACAAGCCTTGATCCAGTTGATCATAATAGGATGGAAATTCATGGAATATAGAATGTCCCATAAGAATTCCCATCTAACATTATCGTAGGCTTTCATTATATCCACTTTCAAAGCACATTTGGGTGTAGAAGAGTGTTTGTGGTAATCCCTCATAATTTCTTGAGTGAGGAAAATATTGTCAGCAATCCTCCTACCTTTGACAAAACCTGACTGGACATGATCAATGAGATGAGGCAAGGCAACTTGAATCCTACGAGAAAGGATTTTTGCAATGCATTTGTAGATTGTGTTGCAGCATGAGATAGGCCTATAATCCCCAACTCTAGAAGGGTTAGGGACTTTAGGGACAAGGGCAATGCTTGTGGCATTGGCCTTAGTGAGTAATTTCCCAAACCTAAAGAAGTTTCTCACAGCTGAAGTTATTTCATGGCCAACAACTTCCCAAGATTTGTGAAAGAAACTTGCATTGTAGCCATCAGGGCCAGGAGCCTTGTTAGGATTCAATGCCATAAATACTTCCTTAATCTCCTGATTGGAGACTTCAGAAATCATGGCATTTCTCTGAATATCAGAGAGCCTAGAGGCAACCAATTGATTAACTCTAAAGCCCCCTGAATACAAGGTGGAATGAGGAGTACCAAGCAGACTAGTGTAAAAGTCTACAAAGGTATCCTTAATAATGTCAGGATCATAAGACATGCTGCCATCAGGGAGCATGACACTTGTGATTCTACCTCTATTCCTCTTTTGGGTTATGGACTTAAAGAAGTAAGAGGTACATTGGTCTCCCAGTTTCAGCCATTGGATTCTAGACTTTTGTTTTGCAAATCTTTCCTCAGCTCTTGCAAGCTGATTATATTGCCTAAACAAGATCCTTTCCTGAGTTTGATTGGGAACATTGCTAGGGTCTAAACCTAGCTCAATTTGGACAGCTTCCAATTGTTGCTTAACACCCAAAGTTCTAATGGATCACCATAAACCTTGGTGTTAAGTTTTTTTTAGCTCAATTTGAAGTAGTCTGAGCTTCTCACACACCACAAACATAGGATTGCCAATAATGACCTTATGCCATATCCTCTGTACAATACTAAGGAAATCTGGGTGGTCAGCAAGGAAATTGAAGAATTTAAAAGGTTTGTTGGATTTCTTGGGAGCAGGGTTCAGAAATACCACCATGGGAGAATGGTCAGAGATGCCAGGGGTAAGGAAATGAGCATTGGAGCAACTGTGAGTCTTCATCCATTGCTCATTAACCAAGACCCTGTCAATCTTAGTGGATACAAAGTGTGAAGGGTCCTGCTTGTTTGCCCAAGTGAAGTGACAACCAGTGTATCTCAAGTCATCAAGGTCATTGTATGAGATACACTTGTTAAAGTCCTCCAAATGAGGAGGCCAGTGGTTATCACCTCCCACCTTATCAGAAGGGTGTCTTAGGGCATTAAAGTCACCTAGGATAATCCATGCAACAAAGCTCTTCCAGTGGTTAAAAGATTGCCACAATTCAGATCTCTCCATATAGGAATTGGAGCCATATACAAAAGTGGCAACAAACTGAGTACCACTAGAGATAGAATCTACCTGGCAATGAATGGCTTGACTAGATTGATCAATGATGTTAATGTTCACATCAGCAGGGTCCCAAGCAACAATAATTCTACCACTAGGGGCTTGAACGAAGTTGTGAGCAAAATTCCAAAAGGGAAGCATAGAGGTCAAGATTCTAGATGCATTAGGTTCTTTTATTTTATGCTCTACAAGGCCCAAAAAGGATAATTTATTAATGTTAACAAAAGATTTAACCTCTTTTTGCTTAATGGGGTCATTGAGACCCCTCATATTCCAGCATCCAAAATGTAAAGGATTTGTAGACATAGTAAATATATGTTAACAAAAAGTGGCAAATAATGAAAGTATTCGAGTGTTGCCAAGTGAAATTATTGTGCATTTACCTCTTAGTAGGTTGAGTGGAGCTTCCTGAATTGCCCCTTTTCTTTTGCTTCTTTTTACTGGAGTTGACTAATGATTTTGGAGATCTTGAGTCGTTGTCACCCCAATCCCCTTCCCCGTCCCTCCTTTCTCAGTGTCCTTGTTAGGGCTGCTCCCAACAATCTCAGTAGAATTGCAGCAATCAGTTGGAATATTTTTTTTTTGGATAACTTAGCTTGAAAATAAAAGGGGGAAAACGGATATACAGCCTACAAGGGGCATACCCCAGGAGGACAAAAGAAAGGAAAAAAGAGAAAAGTAGGCCAAACGGCACACATTACCATGAGGGAAGGCCAACTGGCAATAAGGGAAATAGGGATAATTGGCCTAAACAAGGACTACAACATATAAATATCAACTAAAGGATACACCAGCTATGTAAACTATAAGAGTTTCTAAGCCATCTAGTAGATGGGTCAGAAACTCTCCAAAAGAGATAGGAGTGGATTTAATGGAACGCAAGACTTTGATGCCACCATAGTTGATCCATATGCTTGATCATGGGGAAGAAAACACACAGCATGATGCCTCCCTCTATGTTCCACCGATCTGGGCTAAAATTGATATGCAGGGCACCGTGCGGAATGGAGGACATCCCCCTCCAACTAGGCATCCAACATCCCTAGGGACAGCCCCCTAGGGTAAGCAAATGGGACAGTTGGAATATTAGGAGGTTTTGGATCATGTTCCTTCTTAATATCCCCCATTGGGACATCACTTGCATTAGAGTTCACAAAAGAATCATCCTCACCTACTAAACTGGACAGTGAGGAATATTCTACTTCAATGACCTCGTCCACCGTCTCACTAGCATCATCATATGACTGCTCAAAGTCCGAGGGCTTGACAACAAACTGGGCACCAGTAGAATTAGGAACATTTATTGTCACTGCCTCTAAAGCATCAATCCCTCCTAAGCTTGAGCAAGCAACCTTGCTATTACCAGCCATAAGGCATTCTTCATGCAGAGTGGCAGACTCCACAGGACTTACAACAGGAAGTTTAGATCTGCCAACTGGTTGCCAAGCAAAACCTTTCTCTCTGGTGCTGATATTTGAAGCTTCAGGAGCAGTTACAATAGGTTTGGCAGAGCAGCTGTGGCCAAACACTTTACATTTTGTGCATTTCTGGGGAATCCATTGATACTCAACAGAAACATCAACTAAGCCTCTATCTGTGACGACTTGAATGCTAATTGGAAGATCTCAATCAGCTTCAATCTCAATGCAAACCCTTGCAAAGGTTAATCTCTGCTGCTTGGCATTAGCTACATCTACATGTAGGGGTTTGCCTATAGTACTAGCAATACGGCTTAATCCTTCCTCTGTCCAACATTCGAGAGGTAATTTATGCAGTTTAATCCAAGCAGGGATACTGGAGGGGTGCTCAGGAGAGGGGACAAGCATCCTTTCCCACTCCTTAAGAACAAGGTATCTTTTAGAAAAAAAAGTAAGGGCCACCTTCCAATACTTTGTTCTTGGACTCTTCATCCTGAAATTCAAAGAAGAAACAGGCCCCCACCTGCCTAATTTTGATGGAGCCACAGTCCTTCCATACTCTCCTAGCAGTGGAGCTCAAGAGGGGAAATGCCATTTTCCCATCAAGGAAATACCCAATAAGGCAATGCCCCCAATTCTTATAATCTAAATGGGATTCATCTAACATTACAACTGCATCAGAGTTCTGTCTCAGTTCAGGGTAATGCTTAAGTTTCATACCTGTAGAAGGGCTTTGAGCTTTAAATAGGGAACCCCAATCTTTAACCTTAGGCCTGGGTGGAGGAACTGGTTGAATCTGCACAGGTTCTTGATTGGGAGCATTCGGATCAAAGAAATCCCCTCTAGCATCGAACACCACAGGTCTGTCTGATGTAGTCTACAGGTCTTGCACATTATGCAGCTGATTTTCCAACTCTGATAAATGAACCGTAACCCCAGACTTTTGCAATTCCTCCTCCAATGATTGAATCAACGAGGACACTCGATCCTTGCTAATCATGCACTCTTTTGCTTTCTAAAAAACCTGCTGGAGCTTTCGGCTAGGGTTTTTTTTTTTTTTTGGTAAACCAAGCTTGAAAATAAAAGGGGCAAAAAGAATATACAGCCTACAAGGGGTATGCACCCCAGGGAGGACAAAACAAAAGAAAAAGAAAAAGGAAAGAAAGACTAAAATTGATGGGATGGCCACAAGGCTACATTAGGTAGGGAAATGGTGTGAACAACCCCGCTACAAAATGACAATAAGTAACTTGATATCTGAACATTATAAAAAGCTTGAACGTTGAAGATAGCTTGCCGAGATAGCAGAAGATGAGCAGTGTTACTGCCTAAACAACAGCCAGCAACAGTAGTCAGCAATACAACAGTAGAAATGACGTGAACAGTCACTGAAAACTGGGCAGAAACCGTGGAGCACTGCCCAGAATTTGACTGCAAATGGACAACAATTGATACAGAAACTGCCCAGCTCGGTGGGCGTAAAATCTGGGCAACCATAAACTAGAAGAAAGGTACGGCAGATTCATCAGTAGCAGCTACCCACAGCCAATTACTTAGAAAGTTCAGAATAGTACAACATAAAATATTCAATGGGTAGTACCAAATTCATGAAGTAAGAAGAATCAATTGCAAACATTAAGGATCAAGCCTAGAATGTATGGAGGCTCACACTACAACTCCCTTGGAACCTCACACTTCAATCTCTCTCTACAAGGACCAAACCCCCTCGCCTTAACCTCACTATACTCCCCCGCAACATGTTACCTCCTCTCTCAATAAGTCTCTGTGGCTCAAACACACATCTCACAAAGGTTCTCATTTATAGTGGTACTCACAACTCATCTCATCTACTCTTCAAATTCAACATACACACCGCACATTGGTAGAGAAACATACCTGAAGATAAAGCCACAAGCAGGTGGCCAGAAGCATGGATTTGCGGATGATCTCATGATCTTCTGCAAAGGTGAATTGTGCTCCATTAAGCACATTCATGCCTCCCTTATTGAATTTGAAGCCCTATCAGGACTATCTCCCAGTCCTGGGAAGAGTAGTGCCTTCTTCTCTGGAGTGGATCACTCCACAAGAGAAGGCATTCTCCATTTGCTTGGCTTTAAAGAGGGTACTCTACCTGTTAAGTACCTTGGTGTTCCTCTCCTTACCACTAAGCTTAAACATGAGGACTGCAAAAACATGATAGCTAAAATCACAACTAGAACTAAGACTTGGACTAATAGGGATCTAACCTATGCTGGAAGGGTACAACTGATTAAAAATGTACTATTTTCCATGCAAACATATTGGTCTTCCCTTTTCATTTTACCCAAAAAGGTCATAAAGGAGGTTGAAGCTATACTCAGATCTTTTCTTTGGTCTGGTCCTGACCTTAAAAAATCTGGTGCTAAAGTCTCTTGGGAACACTTATGTTCTCCCAAACGTGAGGGTGGTCTTGGTTTCAAGTCCATCCAGGTATGGAACAAGGCCGCTGTGGCAAAGCATATATGGTTCCTTATTTCTGGTGGGGAACAATCTATGTGGTGCCAGTGGGTAAAATCATATTTGCTCAAGGGCAAGAGTTTATGGGAAGTCAAAGTCCCCAGTAACCCCTCATGGGTATGGAGGAAGATTCTTAATCTTAGACCCATTGTTCATCCACATATCAGAGTTTCCATTGGAAATGGCAAATCTACATCTATGTGGTTTGATAACTGGACCACCCTTGGTCCTCTTGTACCTAGATATGGTTCTAGAATAGTCTATGATTCTGGAATCTCGAGAGATGCTAGTGTCTCTCACATTGTAAGAGGCATTTCATGGGCTTTTCCCATCACCCAGACATTTGAACTTAATGAAATTAGGGACAGTCTTTCTTCCATTCCTATTCCTAGTGGGGACTTGGAGGATAAGCATGTTTGGACACTTAATTCCAATGGGAAGTTTTCTATATCATCACTGTGGCACCAACTTAGAACACCCTTCCCTAAGGTCTTTTGGAATAAGAGTGTATGGTACCCTGGGCACATTCCCAAATGTAGTTTCATTGTCTGGATTGCCATCCAACATAGACTCTACACTGAGGACAGGTTAGTGCTATTTGGCACTAAATCCGTGTCCTGTTGTTCCCTCTGTCCTGGTAGTGAAAGTCATGACCACCTGTTTTTTAATTGTCCTTTTACTGGCCAGATCTGGGACCAAGTCGTATCTCTCTCTCACCTTAGATGGGCCTCTAGGACGTGGGATAATTGGGTTGCTCATATTTTTGCAATCAAAGGCAAGAGTCTGAAAACACTTCTAATTAAATTGTCTTTCACTACAACAATTTACCAAATTTGGATTGAGAGAAATCTACATAAATTCCAAAGCAAAGCAAATCCAATATCTGTGGTGGTGGGTAAAATTCATTCAATGGTGAGATGTAGATTGCTATCCCTTGGAAATCTTCCTAAAGGGAATCAGTCTTCAACAATTCTTGCTAATTGGGGCATAGACTGAACTATTTGGTTTCTTTGAGAAATGATTGCATATGATATGATTGCACTTTGATTGTTCTATGGTTACAGGTTTCATGCCATTTGGATAGAGATCAAACAGCCATGTGCCTTAATGAGGAGGACACATCAGATGCAGACCTGGTTCTAGGCCATCTATTATGTACTTCTATTATCAGGTAAAATACCTCATCTCCCCCTCTGTGCCTTAAGTGGCTGTGCAGGTTGGAGCTAGGTGTTATGGCTAGTATTTGATGACATGTTCTGGGTGGTTTGAGTTGTATGAGATGTGTGTACCACCATATCCGAGAGCCTATGTAAGTTGAGCGTTTGAGCCTCTGAAATTTCTTGAGAGAGGAGGTAATAATTAGCGGGGGAATTTTGTGAGGTAAAGGTGAGGGTGTTTGGTCCTTTAGAGAGAGTATGAAGCGTGAGGATTCGAGGGCAGGAGTGTGAGTACATAGTTCCTGTTGCCCTCTCATTGCCACTGCAGTACGTTTGATGCTATTTGAATCCGGTATGGTAAACGGATGTATATCTATATCTATTTGGTTGGGCCCTTCAAATAGTTGTGTGCCTCTGAGTTCCCACTTAGCTGGGCCCTTTTATTAGCTATGTGCCCTTATATTGTTACACGTAGTGTTGCTGTTGACATCACAATTGTGATGCTGTTTGCTGCCTCTGCCTGCGTTGCTATGTTACCACTGTACTTTGTATCAACGTGCATATGCCCAGGTCCAGTTCGGTTTGCTATTTGCTACCTCTGCCTGCATTGTTGATTACTTGTTCTATAGCATCTTTAGGCTATGACAGCAGTATATGTTGATGCACATTTGTTTGTTCGGATGGGCAGGTTCACTACTGATTCGGGATATCCAAATTCCAGCCGTTATGCTGCCCAAAATTTCCAGATTTGCTGTCCAGATTGCCTTATGCCGTATAGCCCAGAATACTGTTCCATAACTTGTACTTTTGATCGAGTTGTTGCCATGTGCTATTGTCGAAGGACAGATTGCATCGCTCACGTGATGTTTGTCTACTTACGTCATGTTTGTTACTCAGTTGTTACTTTTCAGCGGCTATGATGTTTTTTCTCAGTGCCTACCCAGCTGGGGATGTCGCTGGGGAAGTCATTACTACCTACCCTAGCTATTGTAGCTTTTGCACATTTCACCTACTGTAGCCTTGTGGCCATCCCCGTAATTTTGTTTAAGTGTGCTTTCTTTTCTTTCTTTTCTTTTGTTTTATTTAGTCCTCCCTGGGGTATGCCCCTTGTAGGCTGTACATTCCTTTTGTCTCTTTTATTTTCAAGCTTGGTTTACCCAAAAAAAAAAGTCCAGAAGATTGAGACCCTTTAGGAAGTTTTTCAACGGATAGTAATCTGAGTCTTATCATTGAGTGAATTTTACCAACAACCACAAAAATTGGACATGCAATGTTTTGGAATTTACGCACATTTCTCTCAATCCAAATTTGGTAAATTGTTGAATTAAAAGCCAATTTGAGTACAAGTGATTTCAGAGTTTTGCCTTTGATTGTGGAGAAATGAGCAACCCAATTATCCCAAGATCTAGGGGGCCATTTTATATGAATGAGAGATAGGACTTGATCCCAAACCTGGGCAGTGAATGGACAATTAAAGAATAGATGATCGTGGCTTTCACTACCAGGACAGAGTGAACAACAAGATACAGATTTAGTGCCAAATAAAACTAACTTGTCCTCAGTGTAGAGTCTATGTTGAATGGCAATCCAAACAATAAAACTACATTTGGGAATATGCCCAGGATACCAAATGCTTTTGCTCCAAGAAACCTTGGGGAAGGGGGTTCTGAGGTGATTCCATAATGACGATATGGAAAATTTTCCATTGGGATTGAGGGTCCAGGAATGCTGATCCTCCAATTCCACACTGGGGTTAGGAAGGGACAGAATGCTACCCCTAATTTCATTGAGGTCCAATATCTGATTACTGGGAAATGCCCATGATGTGCCTCTAATAATCCTAGAGACACAAGCATCTCTTGGAAGCCCAGAGTTATATATTATTCTAGGGCCGTATCTAGGCACAAGAGGGCCAAGCATGGTCCAATTATCAAACCACAAAGAGGTAGATTTGCCATTTCCAATTGACACTTTAATGTGTGGGTGTACAAGGGGTCTAAGGTTAAGTAATTTCCTCCACACCCATGAAGGACTGCTAGGAACTTTGACCTCCCAAAGACCCTTGCACTAGGGCTGTTTTTGGTAGGGCTGTGTGGCCCAAAAGTCGGGGTAGTCGATTTAAGGCTTTCTTCCAGCAGACTTGGTTGACATAGATTTGTGATAGAGTTTTGCTCGGAGGTGGAGATCTGTGGAGGGATGGTAACCCCAATCTGATTAAGGTTACTAGCACCGTTATCAGTATGTGAGGTTTTGTTATGAAGAGAGTTTGGAGATCGGGGAAGAGTCAGGTCTGAATCGACAGGAAGAACCAACTTTGGTTTCACACGCTGTGGATAAACGTTGGACTGCACAAATCTAGGTTTCGGAGTGTAATGGAGAGCCATACCTTTAGGTTGAGGAGTGGCTGGGGGAGAAGTATTTTTTGAAGTTGAAATATGAACTGGGCTAATCTCGGATTGTGAAGTTGTATCTCTTCTCTGATTCCTGCGGATTTCATTGGAATCTACCACTTTAGAAGCTAGACCATCCGTGGATGGAGAAAGAGCTTCCATCTATTCTAGGGTTTTTCACAGGGTACGCGAGGAAGAAGATGGAGTCGCCCAATTCGCTAGTGAGAGAAGCTCCATGCTGACGTCACTAGCCCTACACTTGATGATTCTTAAAGAGGGATCTCTTAGTGTGGTTCGATTTGCTTTATGTATTGCTCTAATTTATGTAGTTGGAGTTATGATTCAATGTTTATAACTCTGACCCATACCAATTTTCTAACAAGTCTGTGCCTCACTGCCTTGACATGGTAGATTTCGATGTTTTGGTATTAAAAAAACATATGGTAGTGGTGTTGTGCCTTATTCTGTTGCCAACTATCTTGTTTTCCCAGCGGATGAAGTCATGTTTTGGTTTGACAAAAGTTGTTACAATCACTGAGTTTGGGGATTATGAGTTGTTACAATCGTGCCTATGTTGTTTCATTTTCTGCACATTTTGTTTCATTTGCTACTGTCAAATGTTGTTTCATTGTTTGTCCAATTTCTGCAATCGTGCCTATAATTGGATCAACAAATATTGTATTTTTTGATTAAGTTCTTGACAACTATTGTGTCCCGGAGGATGCTGCAAACTGGTTATTACTGGTTGTCACTATACTGCTTCAAATACACAGTTAGGCTCATTTTGTCAATTAAGATAGCAGTAGAATTATGACAGTCAATCCTCCTTTTTTATGGTACCAACCAGAGTGGCCAGAATTTAGCTAATTTAGCATGTAGTGAAGCAAGTAATCAATAATTCTGAGTTCAGATAACACATAAGCTGTTATTAAGAGTTATGCCAATTTTCTAAAGTTACATGGATTTGGGATAGCAGATTGTGGTTGCATGATTGTAGGAAGCCATGCCGTCGTCCTCCTCCGCCTATTCCACCTTCCAGATTGAATACCCGACTTGCCATTGTGGGAAGCCCTCCCCTATGAGGAAGTCTGTGGACGGTCGATCCACGCGGCTCGAGTGCCTTTTGTGTTTGGAAAAGTGAAGAGAAAAATGTGAGTCGCCACCCGGGATTTATTTTAGAAAATGACTCTTGCACCGTTTTTTGGAAAAGGATTTGATCTGCGAAAAAGATTCTTGGATTCGGAAGCCAGGTTACGAACGGGGAAGGTTTTATTGAAAAGCACCCCGCTCGCCCGGGGAATTCCCGGTCTCTACTAAATTTTTGTGGGATTTTTAGAAAATATTTTATTGAAAACTTTGACAAATAAATAAGCAAATAAAGAAATTAAATAGAATCATAATGGAAATAAAATTAAACAAAATGACTAAATAATAATAACAGAAAAATAAAGGGGGAAAGGTGTGATAAGTGAAAAAGGTTGCAGAGAAGCCAGAGAAACAGGGTACAAACAGGGGAAAACAAGGGAAAATTTTGTGTCGCCAAGGTTAGCCGTACGGCTTACTAAGGTTGGCCGTACGGTTTACCTAAGTGAGCCGCACGGTTAAATTTTTGAAAGATTTTTCAAAAATTGGTTTCTCGAACATAAACTTGTTTTTGTTTGTAAAACTTGATATTTATGAAAAAAATTCAACCACCCGAGTCTAGAAGTGACTATCGAAGTCACCCCCGGCCCGGGAGGACCCCCTCAGAAGCCGAGGTTTTGAACCCGGTTTCACGAAATAAGGTTGTACCTTTTGCTAGAACTTTGATCAACCCCAAAACTTCAGAATTTCTTGGATGTGCACTTCGAATGAAGGATTTCTTAGATGGATTGTGAATCACTGGAAATGAAAATGAAGAATCAGAGAGTATTTTGTGATTTTAACGAAAGCTTCGGGTGAGATTTCTAAACGGAGGAGCAACCGGAGAATTTTCCAGCGTATCAAGGTGATATGGAGGCTGTTCTCTCTCTTTAAGAAGGAAGGGGTGGAGGCAATTTATAGATGGAAGAAAGGAATAAAATCGCGTACGAAATCTTCCCAAATGATGAGATGCTTCTGGTGTCAGGATTGCGAATATTTTCTGAAATATAGCCGCACGGCTAAACAGGTTGACCGTACGGCTTAATTGAGTTAACCGTACGGCTGATTGTGTGATGGTGCACCGTGCAGTTAGCTAAGTGGGCCGTGCGGCTAAGGTATATCTGTCCAAAAATTCTGAAGTCTCGGATGGTTGTTTCAAGGTACTGCCGAGTGTCTTTTTCATCATTGGGGATACACAGGGATTAAAATTGGGGTGTCTACAGTTGCCCCTCTTTGACGAAGCTTAATCATCATTCTGTGATGCAAGTTGCGTCAAAGATATAGACGTCCCAATTTTGATCTCCCTAGTGCGGGAAAACAGATAAATAAAATATGGTCGAGCATGGAGCTTCCTGCGTACCCCATTTGCAGGGATCAGACCAATCGTAGTTCGGGGCTATAAAAATGTTTTAATGCCTCTGAGGGACTTACATAACAAATGTCTTGGAAAATATTTTAATGCCACAGGGGCTCTGAAAATTTATGCTGAGGAGCGAATTAATTGATGCCATAAAGGACTTTTAAAATGTAATTTGAAAATTTTTGGGAAAATGCCATTAAGGACTTTAGAGTAATTTTTTATGAAATTTGGAAAATGCCGTTGAGGACTTAAGAGTAATTTTTATGAAATTTGGAAAATGCCGTTGAGGACTTAAGAGTAATTTTTATGAAATTTGGAAAATGCCGTTGAGGACTTAAGAGTAATTTTAAAAATTTGGAAAATGCCGTCGAGGACTTAAGAGTAATTTTAAAAATTTGGAAAGTGCCGTCAAGGACTTAAGAGTAGTTTTTATGAAATTTGGAAAATGCCGTCGAGGACTTCAGAGTAATTTTAAAAATTTGGAAAATGCCGTTGAGGACTTAAGAGTAATTTTAAAAATTTGGAAAGTGCCGTTGAGGGCTTAAGAGTAATTTTTATGAAATTTGGAAAATGCCGTTGAGGACTTAAGAGTAATTTTAAAAATTTGGAAAGTGTCGTTGAGGGCTTAAGAGTAATTTTAAAAATTTGGAAAATGCCGTTGAGGACTTCAAAATGCGAGGGTGTATTTGTAAAAATAGGAAGTACGGGGGGTGGCCCCACATGAATTAAAATTTTTGAAATCAAACAGGGTTCAGCCGCACGGCTTGGGGAAGGATACTCGAGAGGGAATCGAACGGCTGAGAGAGAGACCGAAGGGCATGTCGCGCGGCAGAGAAATCATCACTAGGTAAGCCGTACGGCTTAGACTGTTAAACCGTGCGGTACCAATGTAAGCCGTGCGGCTAGATCGGGCGGTTTTTGCTGTGAACGAAACCCACGGGTTGTGTCTTTTCATTCTTGTGTTCGAACTTCTCAAGAGCAGTTTACGAAAGCCTCAAAAGGGCGATAACCATCTCCTCGTCGTTCGATTGCCTTTCTTTTCTCAAATTTCACTCGAGATCAAGTTATAAGCGAAAGCCCATCGTCGGACATGGCTGATTCCGGTGGGGATCAAGATCCGTCCACTATTTCCGGCGTTGACGAGCCGACGTTGGTTCCTGGGGCAGAAGAGACGGCGGCCCAAGCCGCCGTGGCCGGTTCAACGGTTCCGATAGAGGTCGATCGGTCAGAGGCCGAAACGGGTGATGGTGAGCACCGTGCGACCGGGTCCGGTGAGGGGGTGTCCCGTGCGGTTCAAGTGGAAGAAGAGGGGTCTCATGCGGCTGGGTCCGGGATAGAGGTATCCCGTGCGGCTTATGAGGAAGGTCGTACGGTTGATGGCGGGGCTGCTCCCTCACTAAAGCATGGCGAGTTAGTGCCGATTGAGACCGTGGAGGGTGGTGATGCTCTTAGGGCAATAATAGAACAGTACAACGCGATGGATGATGTCTGGGCGACCATGGAGAGTACTGATATCCCGGTAAGTACTGTTACTGCTTCTAGTAGTTCGATGCATATTGATCTTGATATAAATGTTCCTCTACCTGAGATTGAGATGAATGTTGGTGGTGTGGATGTTCTGATTGACCCGCGGGCTGCGGAGGAGGGTGTAGGTGGTGGTGACGTAGTTTTTTCTGATGTTGCGAGTGCTGTTTTAGTGAGAGACTACCCGGTTGGCGGTGACGATATTTCTGTTAGAATTCTGATCACCATTAGGCGGCCTGGGGATGTGTTTATGGAGGATCTCGGGGAGATGGGAGGTAGCAGTGATGAGGAGATGGGCGATGGGATGTTTTACAGTGGAGGCGTTAGTGGTGAGGGAGGTCAAGAGGTACGTGCTGAGGAGGCACATGTTGAGGGGGTGGAGAGAGCGGAGACTAAGAGAGCACCGGTTGAGGGGGCACGTGCCGAGGGAGCACAGACTGTGGGAGCAGGGATGGAGAGAGTAGAGACTGGGAAAGCACAGGCTGAGGGGGTGGCCCCTGTTGTATCTGTTGCTCGCGTGTTCAGGGGCTTGACTCAGGTAGTTGGTACCGGTAGGGCTGCAGAGGAGAGTGCTGACACTGAGGAGCCTTCTGACCCGGTTTTGTTCCCTTCACGGGTTGGTTCTTCACGAGCTTCGGGAGCTACTTTAGGAGATACCTTGGAGGGGGTTACAGACGAGACCTTGGCCCGGAACTTGCAGCAGTTTCCTCAGTTAGGTGAGGTTTGGTAGGAGAGACGCCACCGGTTGGTGAGCCTGAGCAGGCAGAGGTGCAGACAGAGGAGGTGGTCCGCGTGACCATAGTTGAGCAGGTTCAGCTGGCTTTGAGGAGCAAACAGCCCTTTGTCCCTGAGACTTATGATCCTCCGGTGCACTTCTTTATACCAGTGGGGTGTGAGGTGTACGAGCCGCAGTTGCCGCTTTACCCTGAGTCACTGATTTTGCGTGATCCGGCGACACATATTTCGAACAGACCTCTGGTACGTACCATTTATTACACTTGTCTTTCGAACTTCTTTCACCTTTGCATATCCCTTGTTGCTTTACTGAATGAACTTGTGTAATGTTCTTGAAACAGGTGGATCGTTCTCTCCTAGGATACGGCGGGCCATCTGATTGTTTGGCACAGTACAGGAGGTTGCCCCTGAGTGTGAGAGAGTTGGTGGATGCAGCTGGCTTCGCCGTTTTTATTGGTACTTTGCTGCCCACTCGGACGGATCGGAATCTGTTGAGGGCCTTGATGGAGCATTGGTGGGATACCACCAATAGCTTTCACTTTCGGTTCGGGAAGATGACGATCACCCCTCTAGACTTTGCAGCGACTACCGGGTTGAGAGTTAGCGGCGAGCCGATACCTTTCGACTCAGGTTTATACTTAGGCAGAGCGGCAATGCGCCACTTTCTGGGGAGAGAGGTTGGAGATGAGGCGATGGTGAGATGTGATGACCTGCCGACGATATGGGACCACGAGCCGAGGTCTCCAGCTGAGGCTGCACAGATGGCGAGAGCCTATTTGCTGTTTTTGTTCGGTACTGCGCTATTTCCGAATAGGCAGAATTCGATGCACCTGAGTTGGTTACCTGCTTTGGCAGACTTGAGGACGGCTGATCGATTTGACTGGGGTGGCGCTGCTTTGGGCACCCTTTACTGTTTCCTTGGCTCAGTGGTTCGCGGAGCGGCGAACACTATTGGAGGCTACTGGAGGGTCTTGGAGGTATGCCATGTCATTCTTTCTGCTTTAGATACTCCATGCATTGTCACTTTCATTCCTGTTACTGATAAATTCCTTTGAAAAATGCAGGTATGGGCTTATGAGGTGTTTGGAGTGCCGGCCCCAGAGAACTCTCATGCAAACAAACACGTGCTCCCGCGGGCAGTGAAGTGGGCCAAGGAGCATGTCGGGAAAGGTGGGAAGAAAGGGCAGCTGATGTTCTTGGACCAGTTGTGGTATTACCCCCACCGCCGTGACATGGACAACACCTAACGGGGGAACTAAGCCGCATAGGAGAAGCCAGGTTCAGACCCCGAGAAACTCAATGCTTCAGTGTGAATCGTTCAATGCGTTGATACCCAGGTAGCTGCTACTACATTTTACGAATTCAAACCCCAATACCAACCGGAATGGAAGTTTGATGAGGGGAACTGGATCTATTGGAGTTGAAAGCTCAAAGCATAACCAGACCCCTGTGATTAATAACCCCTAGGACGAACTTCGTCGGGGATAGGGAGGCGACCTCCAAATCCGATCTGCCTCTGTCTTCAATGGCGTGATGGCTGAACTTTGCAAAAGGGCCAGGGATGACCCATAAAGGGTTTGAGATGGTGGAGAACCACCCGCAGACTTTTGAAGAAATTATGGTTGTGGGATTTGAACCCATGATCGAATTTAGATAGGAGTAGAATAGATCCACTGGATGAAGATTTAAAGAAAATAAATAGTTGGATAGGTGACCCGGTAATGGGCAAATCAAAAATATATGACTGATGTTGAGAAGGGGAGTGCATTCTCTAGAGAAGCGCTCAACTCTTTTTGTTGGGCTATTCTATTAATTCTTTGCCCAGCCCAAATCAGGAAATGGAGGACCACCATAGATGGATTCTTAAAACTTGTTGTACATGTGTGCATTTAAATAATAAAAAGAGGAGAGATTAGGCACCAACACTTATATTAATAATTGTACAAACTTTCCTATAGTGAGTTCTTGTGTCACACAAACTCCATAAGATAACCACTGAGGTGGTAGCCTAGTTGGCCAAAGTGGGTGAGATAAGATTCCCCTCCGTTCCCATGCATGGACAGTTCAAATCCTTCTCATGCCATTGCTGGGACTTGTGTAGATTTGAATGGAGGGCCTTTGGCCAACTAGTCGCCTAGGTGATGCTGTGGCGATGGCCTGTCCTCTTCGAACAGTAGCTATAACTCAACCAGACATTTCACAGTGGGTCGGGAACCACAATGGTCAAGTTCATAGGGAGTCGCTACGCTGCCCCTTCCCACCCTTTTTTACTCCCAATTCAAAAAAACTCCATAAGAGAGAGTTGGAATTATTTTTGCAGTTGTATATGGTTGCATGTGTACAATTTTGTTAAATAGAAATGTCAGCACAAGGAATATGTTGTGTAAATTGCAAATTTAACCAAAAAAACTGAGATTAGTTGACGGACAACTACATGAAGGTTAGGACATTTTTCCCTTTGTCCCAGTTTTTTACTTGGGTTTGGTGTCCCAAACGTTTCGCAAGGATGGGAGGCGGGGGCTTGAATTTCTTACCCTCAATCTGCAGCAGTTTCATGGGCACTGCTGATCCTGCTGAGCGCCCCCAATCCTCATGGGAGATGACCCATGTGCCAGGAAAACCAAAACACTAACTTGAGATGCTCCAATTTGCCCAGAAAACCAAAAGGCAAAGTCAAGCAAATGTGTGTGCGCGCGCGCGCGAGAGAGAGAGAGAGAGAGAGTCCTCATATTCAAAAGACTTCTTGTCTGCTACTGGGATCCAACACCTGTCTTTTTCTGCTGGTACGAGGGGACTAGCAAGAGGGGAACAGTAGCTGAAATTCACAGTTGTAACACTTGAACCTCAACTCAATCAAATGCAAACGAGCAGTAACCAAACATGACTTGCGCGCGTAAATAAACTACAACTAGAAGGACTAACGGCGGTATTTTAACATCAGCCATGACTTACAATTCTGGTCCACAAAAATAAATATGAATCGATGAAAAATACTATGCAGAAATTCTCTGCTTGGATAAATGACACAGCCAGAGCCGAAGGAAATCTCTGATACAAGCGCTTTCGGCAGAACATCATTCCCCCAGAAAAACAGATATTCTGCATTGGGCGTGAATATTGATATCTGCAAACAAATCTAGTATTAAAAAATTCTAGCAGCAAAAACCTATTCTGTTGAAATGCTATTGCTTTGTGGTTGTTTCTTGCGA
Organism: Vaccinium vitis-idaea; assembly: GCA_963854785.1. NCBI lineage: Eukaryota > Viridiplantae > Streptophyta > Magnoliopsida > Ericales > Ericaceae > Vaccinium > Vaccinium vitis-idaea. The sequence goes on along the minus strand of OY978218.1, from coordinate 21,717,617 downwards.
TTTTCCTCCACAATTCTCTGCAACTCCTTCTCACCGGCTGCTATTATATTTTTAACAGTGTCGAACGTGGTAAGCCTAATGCTGCAAAATTTTCAAAAACAACCAATAAAGAAAAAGATCAGCATACAAAGACAAGGAGTGAATGTAAACAGCTACAATTTTTTAAATAAACATGACACAACTGAGAGTGGAAAAATACTACTAGATGAAACTCCTTTAAAGCCCAAGTCAACTCAGTATCTGGTATCACTAAAAATATACAAGTTCAAGGAATTGAGCTGAATTGTGTTCCATAGAGATCATCTTCCTAGGCATTTGCAATACGAAGGCAGAAATCTCTCCTTGGGGCATAGTGTCATTGTAATATATTAAAAAGAAACTCAAAACACCATTGTTTATCACTCAAGAATCAATTCTCGACATGAACTTGAGGGCATCAGGAGGCAAATAAGTACAAAAAAGACTCTTGTAGCATAAGCTTGTAATCCTTTTCCTGATAGCCCCTCCCCTTAAATTTTCACTTTTATTTTTTTTTTGAAATGCTTTCCTTACATTCAACTAACTGAAATAACTTCATAAAATAGCGAACTACTAATGACTCAAGATGAAAACCCGGGGGTCATTTGATTAAAAATAAGTAATAAATACACGGAGGAGGGATTGCAACAGAAACCTGCTGTTTGGTAGATTCTTCAGGGCATTAGGAACAAAACCCCTGTACAATCCAATTAAACCATCACGTGCCACTATACCTGCATCAACAAGATCAACACGTACATTTTGCAATTAGCAGAACTTAAACAGGAGTTCAGAAACTCAACTACCCTATCCATAATGAAGGATACATCGTAAAAGACTATTAAAGCCTTAACTTGAAATTACCCTGCCCCTGAAACGTATGAGGCAAACATAAGTATACCCTTTATGCACAAAGGTGACTTGATTTTCCTTGACATACAAGATATCATGTCCAAGACAAAGGGCCCATTGTATATACCGACCCTTAATTATGCTTTCAATTTGATTTCGTCTCGGATTTAACCAATTATGTGGGGGTATTGGGTTAACTAGCTTAGTTAATTGGGTGAGTTAAGTGCATTGTGAATGTGTAACGCCCCAAGTAGACCACTGACCCAGTATCTTGATTTTGATCCACAAGCCACACCACATTGCCCAAAATGCTTAAGCCCAAGGGTACTAGTAGTAGCCCACATGGTTTGTTATATGCCCAAGGGTAACAGAATGCGTGTATAAGGACATGTTGGACACTATCTTATAGACTTCCGTTGATTATGCACTCTGGCCCCACTTAGTTATACAATTATATGGTGTTATGGCCTTGGTCATAGTTTCATCGGCACTCTGTTGTGACCGAAACCTTCAGGGATTAGGGTCGTGACACCCATAACCTAAGAAGCACCGATACGGATACGCGATACGGACACGACACGACACGGACACGCGGATACGTCATTTCTCAAAAAATTAGGATACGATACGTTGGGGATACGTTAATATATATATTTTATTATTTATAATATATTATTTTTTATTATTTTATTATTTATAATATATTATTTCAGGTTTTGATGGCCCAGGAATAAATAAATGTTGTAATAGTTTTGGCCCAAGACTAAACACTAGAGGTATTGCACATTTGAACCAAGCCCATATGAGTGGCCCAAGAAATAAAAAAATAGGCCCAAGCCCTTAAAGGCTTATAAAGAGTGAAAACCTAAAATTAGATCTGACTTCTCCCCTTCTTCGTTATCAGCAGCAGCCATACACAGTACGCAGCAGCAGCTCTCTCTCTCTCTCTCTCGCGTCGGATCTATCTCTTCTTCTCTGTCAGATATCTCTCTCTCCTCTTCGCCGTCAGATATCTCTCTCCTCTTCTTCGTCAGACCTCACCAGCCATGAAATCAATGCCGCAGCAGTCCTCTCTCTCTCTCTCCCTCTCTCTCTCCCCCCCTTCTTCTTCTTCTTCTTCTTTCAAGAGGTGTACCAAACGTGTCCCTGCGTATCTTGAGAGAAAAAAAATGGAATTTTAATCGGACACGGTCAACAGCGTGTCAGACGCGGTCGACGGCTGTCAGAGGCGTATCGGAGGCGTATCCGTGTCCCGGACTTCCGGGATACCAGTACGCTACCCCCAACAGCGTGTCGGTGCTTCTTAGCCCATAACTTCCAATATGTTGCCTAGACATAAACCCAATAACCAGTCGCAAGACTCACAACTAAAATCAACTGAGAACTTCATGTAACAAGAAATAGTATGGCCTGCAAAGTATAGTGAGCTCTACTTACATTTCCACCCAAATGATGCCACATTTTTGCTAAAAGAAATCTAATAATCAAGGAAATAAGTAGATAGAATAGTAGCTACTGGACGGTAAATAACGAGAATGAATCCCCAAGTTACGGACTTCTATCATCGAAGAACAAAAACAAATTGATTTCATTAAATAAATCTGATAGTAGAGACATTAAAAACAACCAGGGAAAAGTAAAATTTCCACAAATAAGGCAACCAAGTTTTAAAGGGATGGTACGCCTAGGGTAAGTACATAATTATCTACTAACAGACAATTAGAAATGTCATTAAACGATATAATCTTAGTTTTCTGGTCTAACATATGACGAGATGGGGACAATCAATCTTTAGGTCCCAGCCAAATCTGTTCAGTTTCTCAAGATATGCACTAGTATAAGTGAAATGCTCACAACCTATGAAGAACCAACAGGCTGCTCTTCAATGTATCAGTATTGGACACGCTGGGACGCGTGTGAAACATGCAAGAGGCATGTCCAACTAATTGTATATATTTTTAAAAGGGGACACACAGGGGACACATCTTAAGTTTGACACAGGTGGGGGACACTGCAGGAGTCAATTTACAAGTTTGAAACTTATTTCAGGGCTTAAACTACGGTACTACAGAAAGGTAAGGAAAAATTTATAATACAAAATTTCAACCTAATAAAGCCCTCACTTGATTAATCATACCCAAGAAGTAAAAGGTACTGACTGTAATGTACGAAATAAGATTTTGGTTGTTTCTAAATACAATATTCAGATGAAGAACAACCAAGTATATATGAAAATACCTATATATTGGGTTACCAATTCTCTCAAATGCTTAATATGTTAGGAGCTATGAAGCACCGACGCTCCTGGGAGGTGTCGTATTGCCATATGGGACACGGGGACACGGCGGGGACACGCCCAAAAACGTATGGGACACACCACGTGGCGTGTCCTAATTTTTTTTAATTTTTTTTGACAGGGGACACGGCGGGGACACGGCAGAAGGTCAGGGGACACGTCTGGGGACACGGCGGGGCTCAATCTGAAAAAAAATTAAAACTTTTGGGGGTAAAGTTATAATTAATTAAAACATTGGGTAAAAAAGTGTAATTAGCCTATCTATATTTACTTCCCCTTACCCTCACAGTCGACATAATCCACGAGAAGTTTGGAGCCCTAGTTTTGTCGGCTAGAAGTTCAACAGGAGTTCATCGATCCAGATCGATCCAGGTACTCTCTGTCTCTCTCTCTCGTATCTGTTATCTCTCACTCTCTCTCGTCTATGTTCTCTCTCTCTCTCATCTCTACTCTCTGCTCTCTCTCTCTCTCTCTCTCTCAAACCAGTCAAATTAGAGATATATTTCTGTGTATATCTCTCTCGTCTCTGTTTTACTGTTCTCTTGTTTACTGTGTATATCTATTGGCTCTGTTTTACACCAAAATGCACTTATTTTTTTGTGTATATCTGTGTATATTTGTGTATACTTTGGTGTATACCTGCTGGCTCTGTTTTTACACTAAAATGCCCTTATTTTTTTGTGTATATCTGTGTATATTTGTGTATACTTCGGTGTATACCTGCTGGCTCTGTTTTTACACTAAAATGCACTTATTTTTTTAATTTGAACCATGTTATTGCATATATTTCTGTAGGACTGTCATGTCTTCCTCAACGGGTGCTAGTAGTGCACCCTCAACAGGGGGGGATAAGGGAGTACTTTGGAGGTATGTTTCCAAAATCGAAAAATTTGGTGGTAAAGGAGGAAATCTGAAATGGAAGTGCAACTTTTACAATGTAATAAAATCTGGTTCATATACAAGGGTCAGTGCTCACTTGTTGAAAATTAATGGCGAAGGGATTGGGGTATGTGGTAGTGTAACAAGTGCAGATTTGGCGCAATTTCATACATTGGTAGAGGAAGAGAAAATGAAAGCAGAACAAAACAAGCCAAAGAAAGTTCCATTGCCTCCTCCTACTCCATCTCTTACAGGCATAAGTTTCAGTCAACGGGTAGAAGGTTTGGCATCAAAAAGGAGGAGGGAAGACTCTAGTCGAAGTACTAATCCTGTCATTAAGGCATTCAATGTTGGGGCCCGGGAGCAATTACATAGCGAGATTGCCAGAATGTTTTACTCCGGGGGATTGCCTTTCAACTTGGCAAGAAATCCCTATTATGTTAGCTCCTACACGTATGCCGCGAACAATAGCATACCGGGATATATACCACCGGGGTACAACTTGTTGAGAACCAAATTGCTTGAAAGGGAAAGGGCAAATATTGAGAGGTTGTTAGAGCCTATTAAAGGCACATGGAGGGAGAAAGGCTTGACTATTGCAAGTGATGGTTGGAGTGATTCTCAACGAAGACCTTTAATTAACTTTATGGTGGTCACCGGAGGTTTGCCTATGTTTCTTAAGGCTGTTGATTGTTCGGGGGAAACAAAAGATAAACATTTCATTGCGGCATTGATGAAGCAGGTAGTTATTGAGGTTGGGCCTAAGAATGTGGTTCAAATCCTCACGGACAATGCTCCAAATTGTAAGGCGGCGGGACTACTAATTGAAGCACAATATCCTCACATTTATTGGACTCCTTGTGTAGGGCACACACTAAATCTTGCTTTGAAGAACATTTGTGCCGCAAGAAATGTTGAAAATAACTCTCGTGTATGATGAGTGTAGTTGGATTACTATTGTCGTTGGTGATGCTACAATCATTAAGAATCACATAATGAATCATTCTATGAGATTGGCTATTTTCAATGAGTTTGTTCCTTTGAAGTTGCTTTCGGTTGCCGAGACTCGCTTTGCTTCATCCGTTGTGATGCTTAGGAGGTTTAAGCTCATCAAGCAAGGTCTTCAATCGATGGTAATTAGTAGTCAATGGAATGCTCCTAGGGAGGAGGTAGGGGCTTCATTTGTGAGGGAGACTTTGTTGAGTGAGACTTGGTGGGATAAAGTGGACTACATTCTATCATTTACATCTCCCATTTATGACATGCTTAGAGAATGTGACACGGATAGGCCTACTCCACTTGATTTACGACATGTGGGATACTATGATTGACAAAGTCAAGTGTGCCATTTACAAACATGAAGAGAAGAGTTTGGATGATGAGATAGAATTCTACAATGTTGTTCATAAAATACTAGTGGATAGGTGGAACAATAACAATACACTTCATTGCTTGGCTCATGTCCTAAATCCAAGGTATCTAGAAAGATTATTTACCCTTTTCACTAACTTGGTCTTTATTCCATTCACCTCTTAATTATGTATTTACTTGTAAATTGTAATCTAGGTATTATAGTGACAAATGGCTTGAAGAGGATCCAAAGCGAGTTCCTCCACAAAAGGATGAGGAGGTCACAAATGAGAGAAAGAAATGCTTGAAAAGGTACTTAAATGATTCTAGTGAGCGTACCAAAGCCAATGTGGAGTATGCCAAGTTCTCAACCAAGGAAGGGCCATTTGCCGATATTGATTCTATTGAAGATACATGGAATATGGATCCTCATAGTTGGTGGGTTATTCATGGTGCATCCGCCCCATTACTTCAAACCATTGCCTTGAAGATTCTCACTCAACCTTCTTCTTCTTCATGTTGTGAGAGAAATTGAGTATATACTCCTTTATCCATTCATTGAGAAGGAACAAAATGACACCCCAACGGGTGGAAGACTTGGTTTTTGTTCATAGCAACCTCCGTCTTTTGTCAAGGAGAAGTCCACAATATTGTAGCGGGGAGACTAAGATGTGGGATATTGCGGGAGACCAATTTGGCTCACTTGAAAATATGTTGGTATGCTTGAGGTTGCGAACCTCTCACTTGATGAACCCGAGATGGAGGTTGTAGTCTTTACGGACGATGGAGATGGTAACCAAGTCAATAGTGAGGATGAATAAGTGATGGAAGTTGGGTCTAATTAAAATTTGGAGACATGGTTGCTTAGTTTATTTCTTTTGCTTATTATCATGGAACTATGGATATTCTCTTTCAATTTGGTTGTATTAAAACTATGGAAAACTATGGATGTTTTGCTTTGCTTGCTATGTATCCAATTGTTGGTTTAATGGTTTTTATGTAAGAACTTGTTGGTTTAATAGTTTTTATGTAAGAATTTGTTGGTTTAATAGTTTTTATCCTTTGTTTTGCTTGCTATGTATCTATTTTGCAGAACTACAATGGCTGAAAATAATCAAGTTCTTTGGAGTTATGTTACTAAACTTGAAGGTGCACAAAGAGGGGGGCTTACCAACTTTAGGTGCCATTTTTGTGAACTCGAATTATGGGGTACATACGCTAGAGTGAAGGCACATTTGCTCAAAATTCCTAGAGAAGGGATAAGATTGTGCCCAAGAGTGACTTCACAAGACGTTGAAATGGAAAGGAAGATTGAAGGCTCAATTGTGGAGGTGGAGCCAGAAGAAGTTGAGGAGATGCCAGAAGTGTGAATGAGTCATCAAGCCAGATGTGTCATCTATCATGTTAGAACTTAGTACTACTACTTTGAGTGTCATCATAGAATATGCATGCTAACTTGCTAAGTAGTTGAATGTTGAGTGTTTGAATTTTGCAATTTAAGCATGGAATAATATATATATATATATAGAGAGAGAGAGAGAGAGTCCCCTTCTCCTCCGGGATCCGGGACTCCAGCACTCCATGATCCGAGCTTTTTTTTTGACGATCCGAGCCGTCCAATGTGTTCAGAAGGTGTTTTCAAGGGTCCACGCGGAAAATCTTCAAAAAACAATACCGGGAAGGGCTTGATCCAAGCATTTTTCGCAAAACTGTAAAAATACAGTTTTTGCGAAAAAATGCTTGGATCAAGCACTTCCCGGTATTTTTTTTTGAAGATTTCCCGCGTGGATCCTTGAAAACACCTTCTTAACACATTGGACGGCTCGGATTTTACCAAAACAATTTGCAACACGAAAAAAATCAATTTTTTCTTATATCCGGGAGGTCCGGATAAGAAAATCACTTTATATATATATATACAATTAAAGTAATATTATATTGCCGTGTCCCCCGCCGTATCCGTGTCCATTTTTTTAGAATTGCCGTGTCCGTGTCCGTGCTTCTTAGGTTAGGAGCTGTGTTGCATGGACCTGCCATTTTTAGCAAAGTATCCGTGTGGACACGGGTGCAGGATATGTGTCCAACACAACATTTTAAAGAAGGATACGACATGGATGAAGCTCAGTTAAACCAGTAGAGAGAGACGTCCAGAAGAGAGCATGAGAGAGAGACGAGCGAGAGAGACAAGCGTGAGAGACAAATGAGAGGGAGACAAGAGAGACAAAGGCACTGACCTTTCCTCTGACGAAGCAGCTATGGCTGGGATCTGAAGTTCTGAATTGTATGACCTCCTCCTGACCTTTTTCTCTTTTTACGACATTGGGCCACTTAATCCATTGGGCATTTAAGTGGGCTTGTGCAAACCTCTTTATTGTATAGTCTTTGGACCAAGCACTTGAAGGCTTTACATTTTCAACTAATGGGCCACAAAGCCGTGTGCTACTTTCCAATATTTAGTGCTATTTTTAACATTTGTGCTTGAAATAAATCAAATTTAAATAATTAATGATATTTTACAAAATATTCATATATTTTCTATATCTGAAACTTATATTTCTATAAATAAAATAAAAAATGTGTGTATATATATATATATATATATATATATATATATATATATATATAGGAAAATTTTCCAGTAAGGACCTCCCGTAAATAAGAAAAAACGTAATTTTTTCACGTTAAAAATTGTTTTTGGGAAATCCGAACCGTCCAATGTGTTCAGAAGGTGTTTTCAAGGGTCCACGCGGGAATATTTACAGTTTTACGAAAAACTGCTTGTATCAAGCCCTTCCAGTATTTTTTTTTGAAGATTTCCCGCGTGGACCCTTGAAAACACCTTCTGAACACATTGGACGGTTCAGATCGTCAAAAAAATGCTTGGATCACGGAGGTCCGGAAGTCCGGAGTCCGGATAGGAAGCGCTCCCTATATATATATGATTTTCCAGTCAGGATTCCTGACTGGAGGTTTTTGGGTGTTTTTAAGGTTTTAAAAATTGTTTTTGCAAAATTTGAACCGTCCAATGTGTTTAAAACATGTTTTTAAGGGTCCCCACGAGAAATCATAAAAAAAAATTACCAGGAAGACCTTAATCCGAGCAGTTTTTCACAAAAACTGTAATATACAGTTTTGTGAAAAACTGTTTGGATCAAGCCCTTCGCGGGGGCCCTTAAAAACCCGTTTTAAACACATTGAACGGTTCGGATCATAAAAAAAATATCGGGAAAGTGGAGGTCCGGAGTCCGGACTAGAAGCTTCTCAATAAGGGCTCCCTTACTTCGTTCTATGCGAGATTTTTTATTCGGGATCGAATTTCGACGATCTGAACCGTTAGATGTTTTTAAAACGTGTTTTTAAGGTCTAACGCGAGGATTAGTAAAAATAAATACTCGGAAAGGCTTGATCCAAGCCGTTTTCGATAAAATGTGTATATGTACATTTTTATCAAAAACTGCTCAAATCAAACCCTCCAGGTTTTTTTTTTTTTTTTTTTTGATGAATCCTCGCGTTGGACCTTAAAAATGCATTTTAAACACATCTAACGGTTTGGATCATCGAAATTCGATCTCGAACAAAAAATCCCGCACCGTAGCTTATATAAGAGAGCCCTTACTAGAAATGCCTCCTCTCTCTCTCTCTCTCTCTCTCTCTCTCTCTCTCTCTCTCTCTCTCTCTCTCTCTCTCTCTCTCTCTCTCTCTCTATATATATATATATAGGTTCCACTTCGTATCCGGACTTTTGATTTCCGGACTTTTGATCCAAAAAATTTTTTGACGATCCGATCCGTCCAATGTGTTCAGAAGATGTTTTCAAGGGTCCTCGCGAAAAATCTTCAAAAAAAAATACCGGGAAGGGCTTGATCCAAGCAGTTTTCGCAAAAATATATAAATACAGTTTTTGCGAAAACTGCTTGGATCAAGCCCTTCCCGGTATTTTTTTTTTGAAGATTTTCCGCGTGGACCCTTTAAAACACCTTCTGAACACATTGGACGGATCGGATTTTCCAAAAAAAATTTGCAACACAAAAAAAACCAATTTTTTCTTATTTCCGGGAGGTGTGGATGTGAAGTTTTTCGTATATATATATATATAGGATCCCGTTCTACTAAGGACTCCCTCACACTCGTAATTTGCAGACCTCATGGATCGGGGTCGAATCTCGATGATCCGAACCGCTCAATGTGTTTAAAACGTGATTTTAAGGGTCATCGCGAGGATTCGTCCAAAAAAAATACTCGGAAAGGCTTCATTCGAACATTTTTCGATAAATTATATATGTACGGTTATTATGAAAAACCGCTCGGATGAAGCCCTTTCGGGTATTTTTTTTTTGTGATTCCTCGCGTTGGCCATGGAAAACATGTTTTAAACACATTGAGCGGTTCGCATCGTCGAAATTTGGTCCGGAAAATAAAAAAAATGGGTGGTCCTCACGGGGGAGATCTTTGAGGGAGTCCCCAATAGAACATCTTCCTATATGTATATATATATACGCCAACTATCCAATCCGGGATCCCGGATCCCGGATTGGAGGTTTTTTGATGTTTTGAAGGTTTTAAAACATGTTTTTGCATGATCCAAACCGTCCAATGTGTTTAAAAAGTGTTTTCAAGGGTCCCCGCGAGAAAACGTCCAAAAAAAATACCGGGAAGGGCTTGATCCGAGCAGTTTTTCACAAAAATTGCACATATATAGTTTTATGAAAAAACTGCTTAGATCAAGCCCTTCCCGGTATTTTTTTTGGATGATTTCTCGCAGGGACCCTTGAAAACACATTTTAAACACATTGGACAATTCGGATCATGAAAATTTGATCCGGAACTATGAGTCCCGGACCTAGGGATCCCAGATTAGATCCGGACTATATATATATATACAGAGAGGATCCAGTCAAGACTCCCCGATTGGCCTTACCGTCCACACCTCCCCTCTCCCGGCCAAATGGTCGGGGATGCGTTTAAAATGTGTTTTCAAGGGCCTACTTAAGGATTCGCCCAAAAAAATGAACAGGAAGGGCTTCATCCGAGAAATTTTCGATAAAACAGCGATATTTACAGTTTCATCAAAAACTGCTCGGATGAAGCCCTTCCCGATCATTTTTTTTGGCGAATCCTCGGGTAAGCCCTTGAAAACACATTTTAAACACATGCAACAGTTCGGATCCCAACCATTTGGGCAGGAAATGAAAAGTCCGGATTTTTTTAAAATGCGGGAGTCCGGGCCTGATCCGGGTCCTATATACTCCCTCTGTCCCGAATTTGTTGTCCATTTACGAGGATGCGTGCCATTTTTCAATTGTTTATATCTTTCAATCTATAACGTTTTTTACAATTTTGAAAACTTTGTTTAATAGAACTCATCGAGAGCTATCAAACAAGATCCATATTGAATATATATAACATTATACATTTGAAAATATAAACAATTTTTTGAGGTGTTGTGAATAGTGCAAGTGGACAAGAAATTTGGGACGGAGGGAGTATATATATACAACGTATCCCCGCACCCGTATCCAAATTTGGGTACATATCCCCGAATCCCCTATTTTCAAGTTTGAAGTGTCCGACCCTTGGATATTCACCCGTAACCGATTCACATACCCGAGTCCGTGCAACATAGGTTAGGACATGGGCCCAAAAATAAATATCAAGCTATTCAATACACTCCCTACAGGCAACCTCGTTTTGCACATGGAGATTAAAATATTCAAAGAGAGCGAGCACGTGGAGATGCAAATATTCATGATAGACCAAACAAAATACGAAGGTAAGAAGAATGCAAACGAGAAACAAATGCAAATACTAAGACTTGAACCCAACGCCTCTCTCAACCTAGGCTTTGATACCAGGTTACCAATTATCTCAAAAGCCTAAGTTGTTAAGAAATGGACCCAATGTTGACTATTCAACAGTATACACAACTTTGTTTTGTTCCCCGCTATCATTTTGTCCCCTTTTCTCGGAATTGCCATGTCCCATGTCCAGGTCAGTACTTCTTAGTCCACAATTTTTTTTTGGAGTTTCTCTAGCCTCTATGTAGAATCAACCCAGCTCTATTATGATACAACCACTTTTTGTGGTCGCTTCTGTTGGTAAAAACTATTCATAAATCAAAGCATAGACTTACCTGGAAGAGCATCCAAAACAGTCTTGTACGGTGTACCCTTCATTTGCATTTGCCTTCTCGTTGTATCCAAAGGATAGCACATAAGCGTGGAGAGAGTAGCCGATACCAAAGCTGTCACTAGAGATGTCTCTGTCCTCTTTTGATACTTCTCCGGTAAAGACTTCTTCAACCTAACAGACATATCCAATCTTGAGATATAACATTATTTGGCCCCCAGAGACGGCAGAAGAAATATTGCTGAAAGAGTAAGCTCACAAGTCAAAAATGCAAAAGTTCACAGCAATATAAGGTGCTATTCCAATAAGAGAAGGTCCAAGACCATTATAAAATGATGCAGGTCCTTCCTCCCTTAGCATGTTTAAGGCAACCTGCAAAATCCAATAAAACCATGTAGAGATCTTCTGCCCATAAAAATAACAATCAAACAGATTTGGTCAACCTTACCTCAGACATTGTTTTACACCCAGGCTCAACAGCTAATCTCAACCTTAAGACATCTAGAGGGTAAGTTACCTGCGAAGAAAAAAATAGTCAATGATTAAGATATAATCCTTGGAGACACAGATACAAAAACAAAAAGCATAATGCAGATAATCACCCATCATAAGTGATATCATTTGCTATATCACTCACAAAAGTTGAAGTCATGCCAGCACAAGCACCAGCAGCGAGTCTGCCAATAACAGAGAGCTCGCCATCTTTACCGCTAAAGAGTTTCTAGAAAAGAAGGGGTAAACTGAGGACAATGAAAATTGTAGATATATCTAAACCAGTTAAGATCTACAATTTTCTTTCAAATAGTTTTGCCATTACCTTGTATGTGTCATAAGCAAACAGCTGGACTGCACTATAAGGTATGACACGTATCACCTGAAACTTGAAAGAGCAAACGTTGAGTGAACTTAACAAAAGGGGGAAACACATTTTTCGATTAGGAAAAAGCTTGTCCATGAACAAATCCAAAGCAAACGATGCAAAGGACCTGAGGAAGGTTGCCTTTCCAGTAACCTTTAACCCCTTCTTGATTCCCTATTAATGCGAAAGCCTGTAATTCAAGTCCAGATAGGCACCATCACGAAATACAAAGAAATTAACCTAGAAGAAGAGTAATCCACAAATCTAGATCAGCCAGGGACATCAGATCAAATAAGTCACTTAACTAAACAGTTATGGCAGCAATCCATTACTGTACATAAAATGGAATAATAGATAATCATGTAATATTGTTTTTGATTTAGCAACAAGAGCTAGAACAAATTGTTAGTGTTCACTGAAAGCGCAATACTGCTGAAGTGTGTTCTCCCACCCACAGGCGGCTATGCATATTTGCTACCACAAACCTCAACCATCTTGTGGATTTATCATACACTCAAGTAGCAGATAATCAAATTTAAAGTGTTCGTCCTCCTTACTACAGTCTGAAAAAATGAGTTGGAAGCCCATGGCATTCCGCAAAGGACAATAATCTTCTAAACAACCTTTATCTTTATGGGGCCCTAGATGAAACCCAGAGAACAGGTGGATAGAAAAATGGACAGATGAAGTCTACTGAGGACTGCATAAATTACATTTGTACAAGTAACAGATCTATGACAACATCATTACAGTGCCAAATGAATGGTCATGGGTTGATGTAGTAGCAAATGGACAAATTAGACTCAACAAGCATCTTCAATGGACATTGAGTCCATTGAGCCTACACTCCTTTATTGGGGATAATAGGAATCACATATTAGAAAAGGAAAAGTTTATAGGCTAGCTACCATGGCTTCCAGCCCCAGAGGTATATTTAAGCATTGGAACAGGCATACGAGGAAATCCCAGAGAGGATCAGGGACTCTAAGACGGACAGGATATTGACTCCTACAATTTGATAACAGCAATCTTACTCTGATACAAGATAAAAGGCCGCCATCTCGTTCCATCCTATCAATGTGGAATCTGCCTTCCCACACATTATACCACACGAATAATGAATATGACTGAGATACTAACTTGGCAAGAGCTAATGTCAGAAAGATGAAAAATAGACAACTGAGTCATCAAGTCTTTAGAATGGATAACGCCAACTAAATTATGATCCTCTAACACTAGCGTTGTGCCGGTTCGATGCACAGGACAGCAGGGAAAAAAGGTTTGCATTGTAATTGTTTTTGTGCATCAAATGAGCACAACGCTGTCAATAACAAATTTGAGGTGCGAATAAAACTACTTCAAATTAATTCATGGTTGTGAAAAATGTAGGAGAAAAAAAGCAAACAAATCACAACAAACAAGTGTGATTATTATTTATCTATTTTTATAATAATCCCCAACTCCCCACTCCCCACCCCAAAATCTCACTTCTCCCCATGTGTCCCCAACCGTTCCCCATGTGCTCTCTCAAACAATTTTTAAAACAAAAAAAATTAAAATTCTAAAAACATAGGATCGGTGGTTTGGAGGCTTGGGAGGCACAAACAAACTTGTATAGAGTATTGATTAAATACCAAAAGCAATTGATATAGCACTAACACATTCATGTAGCCGATCCCAATTGATTGGGACATAAGGCTTTGCTTGGTATGGTTTGGTTCGGTTAATGATTGATTACCAAAAGCACTCATAGTCGGTACATGTGGAGCAATTAACGAATCAATTAAGTTGTGCTCATAAATGGTAAGTGGAACAATAACATACCTCAACAAAACCAATAGCTTTCTTAGCACCTTCTTGTCCAGCTCGTAATCCATGAGTCTGCAGACAGATTACATCAATTAAGACTATGGAGCCCAACCCCTAATGAGAGTAGCCCATTTCCTAAATGCTTAGGTTCTCTGGACAATTGGCAACTTAAAAAACACAAACTTCTCTCTCCAGCAAAAGGATAAAAACAAAGTCATCTTCCACTAATAAAAAACAGTTTTTTCTAAAAACGAGACAGGTCATTCTCTCACAATACATCACATAAAAAACCAGTTTATCCTAAAAACACCCTAAGCGGAACACCCCCTTAATCTACTCTCAAAATTTTGGTACTATGGAGACAAAACGGCAATCAAAGTAGCAGAACTGTAATGATAAGACAAGCTTTTCTACAGAGAGAAGGAAAAAAAAAACTGTGGGATTTTCTGGACTACCCACCATCCAAACTTACACATTTAACTCTAACCTCATATTTCTGAAATTCCAAAATTATTCAACAAAGCGTTTAGTCCAACAGAAAACATGAAGCCAAAAGTAAGAGGAAGCTCACTTACAACACATTAAACACGCAAAAACAGCAGTAGTGAATTGCCAAATTGTTCAGTATTCAGATAAGCTAAACCTGGTATTACAATACCAATATAAACATTTACCCAGACTCCTTACATTACGCGCAGTTTAAATCCCCATTATTCAGTGTCTGTTACAGTTGGACTGGATAGTGGGTGCAAAACTAACCTTTGAAAAATTTGCACCAGTGGCTGTTCATGCATTTGAAATCTCCTCAAGATAATGGATCAAACTTTTCTAAAATACTGGATCAAAGGCAAACAATACAAACTCCTAACTAGAGTCAAACTCCTCAATGATTATGGCTTACGTTATTACTTTAAGATGGTACCTTTCAGTTTAACCCCCTAAGATCATATGTAATGGATAGAGCCAATGGGGACAAGTGGCGGCCACCGCCACCCTAATGTTATTGGGGAACGGGAAACCTCAACTCTACTAGTATTTTCTTATTTACTGCCAAACTATATAGGACCGTCCACCTCGATAATTTAGAAAATAAAAAAGTAACCCTTCATAATAAAAAAATTCCAAACTATGAGCCGCATGTATCTCGCAGAAACCAATGTTTACTTACCATTATTTTGGTATGAAACGCTTTCTAGAGTAACTAATTTAGAGCTTGTTACATAAATCGTAAGTGTAAAAAAGATCATGGAGTTTTTAGCCTCACATAATAAACTTTGAATGCTGTAGCATTTTAGGCAACTACTCGCGCCACCCACTAAAAATATCTGTCCACCAACCATGGGTTAAAATTTTGGCTCCGTCCCCATATATAAACCACAAAATTTTTTGTAGCCCATTATTTTTGTTCATTGAACAAACCTTGAACCATACCCCTTAAAAAATCATACGTAAACATACGTGTGACCATCCATTCTGTAATAAGTATTGCGTACATCCAGATTTAACGAAAACCAGATGGCCACATGAGCATGACACGCCCTTTTGCCTTAATATTGCCATTTGCCTCCACTTAGCCAAAACCTGGCTCCCCCCACTGTCCACAGTCCTTTCCGGTTGTTTCACCGAGATGATAAAAGAATACTAGAGATAGATGGCATATTATAGTTAGGTTGCCATACAGAAACAACTAATACTGTTACAAAGGGTGACCCTATTGGTGTGATCGTCAGTTTTGAGTCTGCTTCACATTTTAATTTCCTAAAGAAACTGCCAACCAAAAAAAAAAAAAACTGGCACCCTAATTTTCTTCTCCCCTCTTTTCTACTTTCACATCTCATATTTCACTAGAGAAGAATCTCAATTGACCGATTTGCCTCTTTGCCTTTTTTGCATAATACGATTTGCACACACATCGCGTTTGACCAGGCATAGGACATATATATACACACACACACAATAGTACTGTTCGTGGGTAAATTAACACTTCCACGATCAGGCTTACCCCACTCCATAACGGCCACTAATTCCAGAAAAACTCCAAAGATAAAAGGAAATCCCTAGAATTCAAAGAGACTACTAAATAGAGGAAAACGATTCAAGACCGAATAATTACCTAGTTGAAGCAAAATAAAAAAGGTAACAAGGCAAAAAAATAACATAATCACCTGCATAATAAGCTTGATACGGTCAAGAGGCGCCGTGACGGTTTTCGCGGCGGCTCCGGCAATGGCACCGGCTGCGAAGAGCGCGGCATCTCGGGGAACCAAGCCGGCGAGAGCCAGCGGGTGTTTCAACAGCTGCGCAGTCGTGGGTGCGAACTGATCTGTATCCTCTGTCTTCTCCGGCGCCTCCATGGAGACGCAGGCGAAACGGTAAGCACCGAGGCTGAGCCACCTGTTTGGCAGAAGGTGTTGGGGCTTTATTGGTTCTTCGACCAAGTTACAATTGCGAAGAAGAGGAGAAGGTTGGAGATCCGGAATGTTTCGGAAAACTAGGGCGGCTGCGTGGAGGGTAGTTTTTCTTTGAATAGAGGGAAGCTCCATGGCTTCTTCCTCTGTAGTTTGAGTGAGGAACGGGATAAGGTGAAAATGCGAAGTAGCTGGACAAATAATATAATACTCCTATAATTGCAAAGTGGTTGTTGGAGAGAGAGTAAAAGGTGTGTTTGGAGCTTGTGGAAAGGAAGCGAAAGTGAGGGAAAATAAAATGAGACAAAAGTGGGAGAAAAATTTCACTACTTACCATAGTTAGATTTTTTATTTTCTTTTTTCTTTCTCTTCAAACCAAATAAGAGGAGGGAAAATTTTCAATTTCCTTTTCCTTTCTCTCACTTTCCTCAAGTTCCAAACACACCCTAAGGGGAGGGGAAGGAGTTTTTCCTTGTTTGTTGCTTTTGTACTGCTCGAAATCTGGAAAAATATATAGGGTGATTCTATTAACAGCCCCTTATTTTCTCCATGTAACCCACAAAAAACTCCTTCATTTCCATTAATGTGTAAAGACCAAAATACCCCTACATAACCCTTCATCAGCCAAACATCTTCTTCTTCTTCACTGTCAACATTTTTGAAGTCTCTGTGAAACACTTCATCCCGCCACTCCACCTCCACCACCACCCCCACCTCCACCCCTTTTCCAGTTGCTAACTTCTTTTTCTTCTCACTCTCAATGGAGAATGAAGGACTAGACAATCAATCAATGGTGGGTTCTTCTCCTTCCATGGATCAATTTGAAGGTTTATATTCAATTGAAGAAGAAATAATAGAAATGCAATCAAATTTGTTGGTAGACAATACAATGGTAGAAAGCCAAGTTGCTGTGATGGACATTGTTCCTTTGGTGGAACCAAAATGTCATGAAAAACTGCATTTTTTTTCCAACATTCATACCCCGAAATATGTAAACTTTTTCAACATATCGATGTTTAAACGTTTTACTTAACTGACATTATGCAAGACAAAGTTCAGTAATAAATTGTCGACTTATTTCACTTTTTTCAACATCATAATATCGAATTCTACACAATACATCAACATTTTCATTCCGAAAAAGATACAAGGAAAATTTCATATATTACAAGTTTCGACAAGACAATGTTGATATTATTATCTTATTTCGATATTTAGATGCCGAAGTTTATACTTGTAAATTTTCGTAATCTCGTAGTACAGTACCTTTCGACAAGACAATGTTGAAATTATTATCTAATTTCGACATTTGGATGCCAAAGATTATACTTGCAAAATTTCCTATTCTGGTAGTACAATACCTTTCGACAAGATAATGTTGATAATAATCATATTTTTCGTCATGTTGATGTTGAAAATGGTACATTTTTTCGACATGTTCATACCGAAATAAATACAGAGTTTCACAGTTTTGCAACTTGCAGGGTTATGCGTTAACGCATGGGAGCGACACAGGCCTACCAGCCTTATACGATTATACTGAAAGTTTTACAACGAACTCGGTGAGTGCTTTGAAAAGGTCAATCTTCTTTCCCAATTATGGATTTTTAAGTTGTATTGAATTTTGTTCTTGATCCATGTTTTGTAGGTGTTTTCGACCGAAGAAGAGATGAGAGAGTGGATAATATCGATCGGTAAAGAAAATGGATTGGTCATTATCATAAAGGCGTCCGAGTTACAACCAATAAACCGAAAACCTAGGATTAGATTTGGTTGTGAACAGGGTGGCAAGTACAGAAAGTTTGTGAACAAGAACAAGTCAATTGGCAAAGGAGTAAACGAAAGGGGGATGAAGAACATACCACGCGCCACCGGGTCTAAGAAATGTGAATGCCCGTTTGAGTTAAGGTGTTTGAAGGAGTTAGATAGTTGGACCGTGAAAGTCGTCAAATCACAACCATCCTCCTGCGAATCAACTTGAGGGGCATCCTTATCCTGGGAGGTTGTCTTCTGAGCAAACAACTATGTTGGTTGATATGTGCATTTCTTCTTTGTCGAAACCTAGAGAAATACCAAGGATGAATTCAACGTCGCCACAATTAAATCCATATATAATGCACGCCACAAGCACCGGGTTAAGGAGCGAGCGGGAAGATCGCAAATGCAATACCTATTCGCTAAGTTTCAAGATTGTAAATACATTCATTTTTACCGGACCAGTGACGATGGTTGTGTGAGCGACTTGTTTTGGTCGCATCCTACTGCTAGCGACATGTTGCGTGCTTTTCCTAGGGTGTTGCTGATGGATTGCACTTACAAGACCAACAAGTATAGGTTTCCTTTGTTTCAAATAATCGGCGTCACATCGACGGAGATGACGTTCTCCGTGGCCTTTGCATTCATGGATGGGGAGAAGGAGGACAACTACATGTGGGTATTGCAGAAGTTGAAAGGCATGATGGATCCGGACTCACTTCCCGAGGTTGTTGTCACAAACAGGGAGTTGGCTCTCCTGAATGCCATTGCAAAAGTGTTTCCTAAGGCCACCCATCTCCTATGTCGGTGGCATATTGAGAAGAATGTTTTTGCCAAGTGTAGAAGGAAGTTCGATGACAAGACTTGGCAACAATTCAAGCATGCCTGGTGTAATTTGGTACACATGTCAACTATATCGGAGTACGAGCAGGGGCTTGCTACTCTTAAGCGTGACTTTGCGGTGTATAATAGTTCGGCAATCGAATACGTTGAGAACACTTGGTTGGGACTGTACAGGGAAAGATTTATAGTAGCTTGGAGAGACAACGTAATGCACCTTGGCAACCTAACTAGCAACCGGTAATTGGTTAACACCTCATCACCTTTTTTTGCATACTCGTTTCAATTTATTTTTCTACTTTAACTCTATCATTTTATCCACAGGGCCGAGTCTGCACATAAGCTTCTGAAAGGGCATCTTGCCCCAAGGCAATTTTGAGAATGCTTGGGTGAAGATGCACGACCTGGTTGGCCTCCAAATTACGGGAATAAAGGCTTCGTTTGAGAAGAGTTTGACTTGTTGGCAACACATATTCAGAATTCCAATCTTCAGCCAGATAAGGGGAGCTGTTTCGCAGAGTGCCATGAAGCATATGATGCCGGAGGTACAGAAAGCTAATGAAATGGTCTTGGATGCCATTAGTGAGTGCAACTGTCCTATTCGCCGTACCCATGGTTTACCTTGTGCTCACGAGATTGCTAAATTCAAGAATGACGGTATGCCCCTACCCCTACATTTGATTGACAACCATTGGAAGACACTTTATTTGGAAAAGCCGAAACAAGATGCCTCAATTGTGCAAGTAATGGAAGCGGACTTCAATAATTTTCTAGAGAAAGTGAAAACCTTTAATGATAAATCACAACGACATTGGATGAAAACCATCAAGGAGTGTTTGAATCCATCAACCACATCCCTCTCAGAGCCCCAACAAAACCCAAAGACAAAGGGTCGTCCGACAGGTAGCCTAAATACATCAACGCGTAGGGACCCATCCGAGTTTGAATATGTTGAGGCGGCAGTGAAAACCCCACAGGCAAAGGAGAAAACCCTAGAGGTGGTGAAGGTGAAAACTCTAGAGGTGGTGAAGGAGAAAATTCCAAAGGTGGTAAAGGAGAACCCACGCAAGAAGCTCAAAGTTGTTGCAAGCCTTTTTAGTTCGAACTACTTAGACGACTTCCCGGAGCCAATTAGACGCCACATCAAATCGATTTCGGATGAAATGATGGATGAAAATTGTGGGTACCGGGCAGTGGCATGCTTGATGGGTTTACTCGAGAATGAATGGAGGAAATGTCGGAATGCCTTGCTTATGGAGCTTAATGAACATTTAGAGCTTTACAAAAATGTGAGTGGTGAGAAGGGAGAGGCTGAACAATTACGTCATAGATTGACCTACTTTGATGATTTTCCTGCACCTGAGTATACGTGGATGACCATGCCTAACATGGGTCACCTCATAGCTTCTACTTACAATGTCATGCTTGTCTTCCTATCCCAACGTCAATGTCTTACTTTCCTCCCCCTACGATCTCGTCCTCTTGCCAGGCAACGCAAGGTTATTGCTATTGGTTTTGTTAATGGAAATCACTTCGTACAGGTATGGATTTGTTATTGAATTTCTACCAATTTATTAAATTTTCACACCGTAACAAATTTATATTAATTTACATTTGGTTACTATGATAGGTGTATATGAAGGCACGGTCGCCTATGCCACCGGTAGCCAACAACAGGTACAAATACCGTCACGATGAGGCCAAGGGTTGGGAGAAGCCTTTTACATCACAAATTGCAGATTTTATATGGTTAATTGGTTGTGAAGTGGCAACCGTGGAGTCCTGTGATGTAGATTAGTGTACTTTTTCATCTTATTTTGTTACTGTACATTGGAACTTGTTCAATGGTTCATTATGTTTGGTTGAAGTATGTCTGTTATTCTGTTCAATTTTCAACAACTACCTCCTTAATTTATCTTACTCTTTCAACATCTGTTTACCGATTTATGTGATGATTTTCAACATTTTACTTCTGAATTCTGTAAATGAAGGATTTCTATACTGTTTCTAAGTTCTATTTTTGTTAGTTCTATTTTTCGACAGTGTAAGTGGTCGGATCTTTGTTAGTTCTATGTTTTTAATCACTTTGATAATCATAAAAGTAGTATTTCATTAAAAACTTCAATCAACATGAAAACATAAATATTACAAACTTAAGAATAATACTTCATGGGGTTGACGGCCCTTAAAGCATTAAACATGAAATCATAGATTAAACAAACATGGCCAGAAACAAACAGGGTATGGCCAGAAACATGAAATCATAGATTAAACAAACCACCACGCTAAACTCCAATGCCACTCAATCCAACACAGATTTCTCAATCGCGCATTGAAGGTTGTTAAGTGTGATATTCAAATAAGGTTTCTTTTCGGGTCTCCATATGACAATCTTCTTCAGTATGAGGCAGGTACCGAGGTCAAGTATCCCTGGAAACAAATCTTGTTCGTATGCCTTATGATGAATGCCGGCCCATATAGATCCTGTGAGATCCTATTCTCCAAATAAACCATGGCCAAAGTAAGATTTTGGTGAGCAACAAATATGGCAAAGTAGGTAACATAACATTGATTTACCTTCAACTCCAACCATGGTTCTCTTAATTCGTTACGCTTGCATGATTTGACCAGCGCCACAACCTAAACAATATTCAGTGGTCAAATCACAAGCTCAAAAGAAACTATAATCATAATTTATGTTCGCCGAGAAAAAGGTTAACGTATACGACAACTCACGAGTGGAATCCGTGCAGTAGTTACCCTCATATTGTTCACAGTAGCCAAATCTGTGTATTCAGGATGTTGCAGGTACCCTTGGCGCACAGCAGTTAACCAGGCAGAGTTATCAAGGAAATCAGTGTCTGCGCTTTCAACCGTAAGGGCTCTATGAATAACTTTTTGTGTGTTCATACCCTCGTCATGACCCTCCCCAGCAGCTCTTCGTTCCATGGCCATCTGAACCCGACCAGCAGGGCCTGGAATTATATGTCCAAGGCGGCCTGATGGTCGAGAACTACTTTCTGCAATACCCTTCCCTTTCCATCTCGGGTCATTTCTGTCCATTGCTTTTGCTAAACTTAAATTGAGATATCGTTCATTGCAATTGATTTCCCTATATTTATAGTGTTCAATGACTTGTCAATTTTAGGGTTTCGCTACCCATGACTCGATCACGTGTTCTTACTTTGCATGTACAGCCTTATGGCTAAATGTCTGAGAGAGACTTGTCAATTTTCGGAATGACTTGTCAATTTTAGGGTATCGTTACCCGTGACTCGATCACGTGTTCTTGCTTTGTACAACCTTATGACTGAATGCCTAAGAGAGACTTGTCAATTTTCTGAATGACTTGTCAATCACGTGTTTGCTTTGCGCAGCCTTATTCACATGACATCGCTTTAAACAGCCTTTTAGAAGCTACTGGCTTTAATATCTTTACAGCCTTTAAAATATTTATTTTCAATTTATATCACGTTCTACATTGTCTATATTAATTTTCTAGTTTTCACTTTTCAAATACGTGTATAACAATGGCAAATAGAGGTTCAAGTTCTAGGGTTTGGCTACTTCCTCGGTTCATTGTTGAAATTTATGTGAACTGTAAGGACCCGTAAAATTTTAAAAGAATACTTCAAAATAAAAACAAGAAAAGTATGGAATCACTTTTGAATTTTAAATGTGGGGCGAATGTGTAAACTTTTCTTTGGTTGGGCTTGAGGATAGCACATTAATTAGTAGAGGGGGGTAGGGTGTGATATGCACCATGTATTTATAGGATAAAATGGAGAGAGAGTGGGCATTTTTTTTTTCTCTCTTACGTTATTTTTTTTGAACAATGATACATACACTCCCTCCCAACCACTCCCTACCACTCCCTCTCTCACATGTGGTGGGACCCATCACATGTGGAACCCACGGTGGGACCCACCACATGTGAGAGGGGGAGTGGTAGGGAGTGGTTGGGGAGGGAGTGTATCTATCATTTTTGATTTTTTTTTCCTCAGCCGACACTCCCTCTCTCCACCTCTCTCGGTTTCTCTCCCTCTCTCTCTCACGAAAATTCTTCTTAAAACCATAAAAACTCCATGGATTCCTCACATACCTCTCGCATATTAGACATCTAGAACCGGTAATCACGGGTACAAGTTCCGTGGGGCTGAAATATGGTGTGGTTTAGCTCGAGGAGAAAACTAGGGTTTGGGCTCAAGCTTGGAGGGGATCTAAATTCAAAGAGGTAGGGGTTTCTTCTATTTTCTTGTGTTTGTGAGTGTGTATTACGTATATTTCACCTTTGCATTTATCTTTGAACTGTAGCTTGAATTTTATGAAGTTTTGTTTTGGATCTTGGAATTGATCTTTGACCCATGAAATTATTGAGAACCTCTTTGATAATCACACTCCTTAGATATGTTTTAGTTGTTTACATTATAGAATTTTGGGTTGGAACATTAATCTGTTATGTTCATTTGAAGTTTGGCTTGAGTAATGTTGCTACAGCTGTTGTAGTTTGTTGTTGTTCCTGTCCGGGTAGTTTGCCCAGTTTCGCTTGCTGTTGTGTTTTCCATTTGTGACACTTGTTTGGTCCGTTCATGGTCCTCTAATGCGTTGTTCCATTGGGTAATGGGAGTTAGTACTACGGTGGGAGAAATTCCTCTAGATTACGAAAAGTTCCATCTGCCTTTCATAAACTCGATCCGTTAAGTGTTTTAGTAAGCTCTTGTGAACACGATCATTTAAAGATGTGTTGGATACGTTAAGGGACTTTGGTTAACTTGGAACACACTTTTGAAATGAAATGACACACGTAGAATCAAGTAAATAATTGAATTTCTTTTATTTATTGATTTGTTTATTTATGTATCTACTCGGAGGGGATAACAAGGTCTGGAAGTTTGAAACATCTCTAGGTCATGCTTTGGGCCCGTGTGTGATATTCAATGATGTTGTTCTCGTGAAAGGCGTGTGTATTTGTTTTGAAAATTTACCCTGAACTTTATAAATGAAGTTTATAAATGAATCGAATGCCTGTTTTGCTAGGGGTTTGGAGAGATTGTAGGACGTGATGGATGGGTATACTACTTGTGAGACACTCGAGGGACACGCAGATCCCCATGGGACACATGAGCCTTAAGGGACACTTGGATACATTTTGGACACGAGGGTGTTTACGGGGTGATAAGTTATTTGAAAAAGGCTTCAAGTATGTTTTGATCTTTGGTTAATGTGGTATGGGAATTCCACTTGCTTGGAATATTGATTAGTGGTGCACGGGCCATACTTACCCGGAGTATTATTTGGGAAATGTACGGGGTGTGAAATACCCGGAATGTTTGTTCAAATTACTAAAAGAAAAAAAAAATATAATAATAATTAATAATTGAAGCACTCGGATATTTGTAGCTTGAATCCAGTGGTACGCGTGTGGTGACTTTATGAGTGAGTCGGATCTGATGAGTTAAATTTAAAAGAAAATATTAAGAGACATAATGAAATTTGAATAGGTTCATGCGTGTGCGTGAAAGGTTGAAAATTTGGAGTGTGTTAACATTCGGTAACTTGGAAACTTGCTCAAGTATCTTTGCTTAAATTGTGATCATTCCATATTGTAGTCATCTCATGCATGTGTAAAATCTGCATAAGGGAATCTCTACTGGGCGAAGTGAATGCTCACCCTTTTATTGCAGGAACTAGCTGAGGAGCATGAACTGGAATGTTTGAACGTTGAAGTGCATGATGTTTGAAAGCATGGCATGAAGAGTTTTTGATCAACATGTAAATATTTTATTATTTTATTTTGAAAGATGAGCTTGTAAATTTTAATCGGTTATTCCTTTTGACATAGGAAAGCTGTATAATCTAAGTATCTTTTCTCACATTTGACAAGGGATATATGGTTAAAAACTTAGGCTTATCATTTGTTATGAGACCAAAATTGTTGTGAGATGATATATTTTTTTTTTTGGGGACCAAATGTATGAGAGATACCGATGATTTCATTTGAGAAATGACTATTTATTTATGTCAAGAAAAAAGAAAAGAAAAGAAAAAAACAGGGCGTGACATGAACAAATCTTTTTTTTTTAATTGTTTAGTCATTTATGTAAGAAGAACTCTAACAACAAAAAACACATACCGAATCAACCACTATTAAATCTAACACATGACTAATAATAATGCTAAAGTACCCAACATCCACCAACATAATAACGCTAAATCTAACACATGACTAATATATAAATCCACCAACAAAAAACGAAAACGATAACATGTCTTAGTACCCAATATCCCTGCAAAAAGTGAAACGTCATGTAACTAATATATCACCACCGCTAGCCATGTCCACGCCCTCGGCCCCGACGCGTAAAGTAAGTAGTCAAAGTCCTGGTCGGCCGTAAAATGTCCAGCACCTCCTTCAATGCCGCTTGCAACTCCAAAGGTTGTAGCGTTATCAACCACCGCCAACACAGCATCTACCCGCTCCGCGATACTCCCCCGAACTATACCCTCACCACGGCCCACCCTCGGGTGTGAGACCTTCCTAAACCACCCTAGGTAGTCTGAACTGCAAGCCCACTGGTAATCAACCACATACTTCTTAACACCTCTTGACACGCGGGTGGGTGCTATAGGAGGACTAGGCCAAACTGCCTCATCACTCTGTCAGGGAGGTGGGGCTCCACTATATGCATCGCACGGATGGGGCCGGTGTAGAAAGCATTAGAAGGAACAACTTGCCTACGATTTTTGTACTGGTTAAATATGACCTGCAATAAATAAACACGTGGAATGTTAAATAACAGCAACAATATGGACATTAATAAACTATCAACTTGTTAATGTTCGTAAAATTATGATAAAAAAAAATTCAATATTAGGATGTCGAATAAAATAAATGCAGTCAACATGTTCATGTTGAAATAATGCATACATATCAACAAACCAATGTTGAATACGGGAAACCTGGTCACTGGATCATGTAAATTCGACATTCACAGTCTGAAAAACTGCATAGATATCAACATAAATAAACTAAAAAAATCTATTATTTTTCGACATGTTAATGTTGAAGACAGTTCCACAACTCTCAATTTCAACAAACCTTACCTTTAAGTACTCGACCACAGCGATTAACAATATCAACTAGGACTAACCGTTGAAGTGGGCTAAATATGACTATCAATTTCACAAGTATTTGAAGTCGAACTAGCCAAAAAAGGGATTGGTTACAGACTGGTGTAGAAGAATATGGATATCAAAATAAATTGTTGAGCATTAACTTAAATATATTTACCTGGTCTGCGCCTAAGTCGCCCAACAACTGCCGGTAGTACGACTGCGAGATGCCAGACTCTCGACGCGAAACCCAACGTAGCCCTCGTGGAAGGTCCTCCGTGTAGTCCGGGTCTGTAACTGGATTGAACACTGGGAAATGCTCATCGATCCATGCCTACAAGTTAATAGTTTCACATAATTACATAATTCTTCAACATCCACAAGCCACGTGTCTTCAACAAAGTCAAGAAACCACTAAGTTGTTTCATGTTCCTCCTACTTGTTTGACCAAGCTGCCGGTACAAGAACGCCAACGCGCTAGCACCCCACCCATAATGTGACACCCGATCTAAATCCTCCAATAGCGCAAGGGGGGCAACATTTACCTTGCTCCCTGTCTTGTCGCACAAAAGTGTGCAACCAAGCACATAGAGTAGGTAAGCCCGAGAACAATATGTGACCATCTCGTCCGTGTCGCTCTCACGCAAGTCACTAAAATACAGGCGCAACCAATCAAACGTCACTGCTTGCCCCCCTTTGGCCTCCGCAAGTGCGTTCTTCGCTTCGTTCTCCGACACACCAAGCAAATCCCTTAGAAGAGTCTAACCATCCCTCGCATCCTCCTGCTGCACAACCAATCCATAAGTAGGGATCCCAAGCAACTGCTCAACATCATCAAGTGTGGGTCCCATCTCTCCGAAGTCAAAGTGGAAGAAATTTGTCTCCGGATGCCACCTTTCAACAAACACAGAAACTCTATGGGAATTGCATACGTAGTGCGTAATCAATGTCAACGGGAGCAATCCTGAATTTTTAATCTTTTCCTTCATCCTTTCGTCCGTTAACTCCCACTTGTTTAGGTAACTAGGATGGTGGTGCAGTCTAAGTGTAGATCGTTCTTGTCCTTGCCAAATTGCAGCAGCCACGTGCGTGTCAAAACTGACCAACAAACTCCTATCCTCCGGTCCACCCGGAGGCTGAGTGTCAACTGCATCCCCTGCATCCTCCTACTCCTCAACCTCTTCCCGAGTCAAAGATTCATCATCAACCTCAACATCTGTCCCAGACTCCTCAACCTCTGGCTCCGCACAGAACCTACCTCGTCCTAGAGCTCCGCCTCGGCATCGGCCTCGGCCTCGACCTCTAAGCGGTGGACGAGCCATAACCTATATGAAAATGACAAAATATAAGTTAAAGTATGATATATATATATATATATATATATATATATAATCTGGTAACATGTGAATCAGTATTATGCACAAGTATAAAATTCAACATTAGGATGTCGAATAAAACAATTTCAGTCACCATGTTGATGTTGAAATAATGCCAATATATCAACAAACCAATGTTGAATATCACAAACATGTTCTCTGGTTTCATGCAAATTCGACATTCACAGTCTGAAAATAGATTTCGTATTCGACATGTATCTGTCGAAATATGTAGATTTCAAAATTTTGTCTCTGGTATTAGAATTCACAAATTTCGACATTAAGAAGCTGAAAACATATATATATTTCGACATGAGAATGTCGAAAACAACAACTATGTGACCACAAGTTTACTTCGGCATTCCAAAGTTTTGAATATAGACATAAATTTCGACAGGAGGATGTCGAACATAGACAATGTCCCATTTCCCCCCAAATTTCACTAGTATTTGGTTCGACATTAATAAGCTGAATAGAGGAATAAATTTCGACATGGGGATGTCGAAAATAAACATTAATTTCGACAGGATAATGTCGAACATAGACGATGTCCAATTTCCCCACAAATTTCACAAGTATTTGGTTTGACATTAATAACCTAAATAGAGGAATATATTTTGACATGGGGATGTCGAAAATATCCAATTACCAAACAAAGCAAATTCGACCTTCAACGTAAATCGACATGTTGTTGTCGAAATTTGGTGTGTATTTCAACATTCAAAGTACGAAAACATGAACAATTTAGTCGAAAAATTGACAGACAATGTGATTGTGATTTTAGTAAAACCCCTACCCAAATTAACAGACAACTCACATTGTTCATGAACATCATGAACATCCTCAGATTAGTCGAACTATACACCTAGAGAGAGAGTCCACAGATTTTAGTCAAATATATACAGTTATATACACATATAAGTGTATGTATAGACATATATACACATGTATCACAGAGAGAGAGAGAGTAGCGGACAAAAGAGAGAGAAGAGAGGAGAAACTTACCGGAGTGGAGGATCGACGATGGCTCTTGTTGGCGTCGTCGGTGGCTATGGGTGGCTATGGCAGAAGGTAGAGAGAGAGAGAGAGAGACGACAGAATAGCGTCGAGAGAGGGAACTGATCGGTGTATGGGATGGAAGTTAGATTTAGGGCTTTTTAATGGATAAGGGTATTTTGGGTAGTTTAAGTGAATTTTGTGGGTTGTATGGAGTAAATTGGTTAGGGGAAATTTTAGTTGTGGGTTAAATGGAGAAAATGGGTTACATGGAGAAAATAAAGGGTTGTTAATAGAATCACCCAATATATATATACTCCGATGACGTACCAGTACTACTGTCTACTCCTACCGACTTCTGGAGCTTAAAAATTCGCCTATTTATGATTCTAGAACCCATCATGGTCCTCATGTATTTAAAAATTTCGGCAAATGCGAGTCTGAGTGGAACTAATTTGGATTTGAGAGATTGACGACCAAACATGCAAGATCTAGGGGTACTTTGGGTAAAAAAATCTGTTTTTTTTTTAATTCTTATTAAAAAAAATTAATTTGTTTTTTTTACGTCGATTTTTGTAAAAATCGACATAAAACTAACAAATTCAAAAAAAGTTTGAACAAGGATTAAAAAAAAAAAAACCAAACTGGTTTTTTAATCCAAAGGACCCCATATTCTTGCAAAGTGCAACAATGGGGTACTCTGAAAACTAGGGACCACGTGGCCAGAGAGGAGAACAAAACTTACAACGGGACAACAAAAATATCAAGGCAACGCTGTTCACTAAGGCCATCTCCAGTGGTGTAGTTAAATTTGTGTAGTTAAATGACACAAAAGTGTAAAAAATGAGTCTCATTTATGTGTTGTTAAGTTGTTGTTAGGTAGTTTATTCATTTCTGTTCCAATAGAGTAACTAGTATTGTGTTAGAAATGGGTCCCATAATTTATTTTTTGTTCTTTTAGTCCAATCCCATCTCTCTCTCTCTCTCTCTCTCTCTCTCTCTCTCTCTCTTACATGCCTAAATGGCGTGCCAGGGCCTTTCCTCCCCTTTTGGTTGTTGTCGTCCACTTTTTGCCTTTAAAGGGTGATATACCCCACTTAACCACAATTTCTACCCTTCTCAAGTTAACCCCTGAGCAAACTTTTTCTCCCCTCTTACACAAGTTAACCACAACTTAACTACACCATTGCAACCAAAAAACACACTAACTGTCCTAATTCTTACACAAATCCCAAGTTTAACTACGTTACTGGAGATGGCCTAATGAATCTTGCTCGAATTGTTTCAAAAGGATGATCTAATAAGGACTCCCTTATTAAAATTCCATGAGGACCACATTGATCGGGTTTGAATCTCAACGATCCAAACAGCTCAATGTGTTCAAGGGTCACTGCGAGGAATCACCAAAAAAAAAAAAAATACCCGGAAGGGCTTCATTCGAGCATTTTTCGATAAACTATATATGTACGGTTATTATAAAAACTGCTCAGATAAAGCCCTTTCGGGTATTTTTGTTTAGGCGATTCCTCATGTAGCCTTGTAAAGCATGTTTTAAACACATTGGGCGATGCGGATCGTAAAAATTTGGTCCGAAAAATAAAAAAAGATGTGGTCCTCACAGAGGAGATCCGTGAAGGAGTCCTTAGAGATCATGATTATATATATATATATATATATATATATATATATATATATATATATATATATATACGGCAATTATCCAATCAAGGATCCCGGATTTCCCGGATTGAAGCGTTTTGATGCTTTTAACGATTGTTTTTGGGAAATCCGAGCCGTCCAATGTGTTCAAAAGGTGTTTTCCAAGGTCCACGCGGGAAATCTTCACAAAAAAATACCGGGAAGGGCTTGATCCAAGCAGTTTTTCGCAAAAAATGTACATTTACAGTTTTGCGAAAAACCGCTTGGATCAAGCCCTTCCCGGTGTTTTTTTTTGAAGATTTTCCGCGTGGACCCTTGAAAACACCTTCTGAACACATTGGACGGATCGGATTTTCAAAATA